>VYZP01040370.1:0-99399 GCA_013400635.1 Hypocryptadius cinnamomeus
GATATATGGAATAAACACACCTGGCTCTGAGATTGAACACGGTGCTAATAATGCCAAGGTGTGGGTTTGATCCCCTTTCATTCAGAGCTGGACTCCTTGTAGGTCCCTATGATTCAAATTTTAAACCTTTTTTCTTTTGTCCCTTAACAGCAGGATCCATTCCTGCCCTCTGGGTAAACCTGAATAAAATTTAATATTAATTTGCAATCTTGCCTTCATGCTAAGCTACCCAAAGTCTTTTATTGTTCATTTCACAGCTCTCAGAGCCTCAGCACCTGTAAAATCTCAGCCTGGTGAACGATGTCTCTAGTTAGGAATGAGTGCAATGCTCTGCTGAGCTTGGAAATGTGCTCAGGTTTATGAGGCCTCTGCTACTTTTGTCATGCAAAGGAGCTCAAAGATTTGTTCTGGCTTCTGCTGGGGACCATGCAGAGCAAAGCTCAGGTGAAAGGAGATTACAGGAGGGGGAAAATGAAGATAAAGGCACCACAAAGGCCTTGAGGTGATTCTGGTGTTGATGCCCGGTGAAGGCTGACCTAGAACAGAGACTAAAGAATAAAGCAGGGATTTATTAAAAGGCCTCAATGGATCCACCTTGGGCAGCACAACCCAAAATGGTCACAAAATGGACCTTGGGACAATTTCCTTAGGTGGATTTTGGCAGAATTGAGCCCTGTGCTAGGCTTAGAAGCTACTTGATTTACCCACCAGATTTTACAAGAAGAAAACTTCCCAAACTATCATAAGCTTGATTATTCAGCAGAAAATCAGTTATGAGAAATGAGTGCTGTACCTGCCTCGTTCAGTGTGCTGGTCCAGGGCTTTTTGGCTGTGTTTTCTTGCTCTCTGAATAAAACAGGAGGATCACATAAATATTGGCAGTCTTCAGTGGTGCTTTTTAGCCAGAGCTGAGCCAGCAAACAGCTCTGTCTGTGCCAATTTCTCTCTCAGACTGAACGTGCCCTTGAGGAGCAGGTTCAGCAGCTCCTTGTAGTTATAAATGGAATATATTGTCTCATACACAGGGACACAACTACTGCCTAATACTTTACAGGTTGGGATATTCTTTGCTGCTGGTGGACCCTTTTCCCCTTTGCTGGAAACAGAGCAAATCAAGAATTCCATGGGGTTTTTTATTCCTCTTTCCCACCAGAATCAACCATCCTGGAAATCTCTGAAGACCTTGTGAAATTGCCTCCCTTTTGGAAATGCAGGTGTTTGAGATTGTTCTGTGTAATCACTAGATATACGCAGTCAGTATGGTTTGTACAACTACACTGTGCAGTGGCAGGAATAAAGATAAAAATGGAATGCAAAGGCTTGAGGTTGTGTCTGGGTTTGCAAATCTTGTGAACAGCTGACAGGACTTGCAGTCCAACAAAACTTGTCAGCCTGGAGAGTTATCTTGGTGGTAAAAGAAAGTTGATTTGATTCAGCTTCCTGACCAATGTTTTTTGCATTTCAGAATCCCTCGGGGGAGGATGAGTATGGGAATAAATCACACAGACTCCATTTTCTTCAAGGTGGAAAAAACCCCTTCTTTATTCACATAACTCCTTTTATCCAGTTTTACAGACCTGGTGTGGGAATCCAGCTGGTCAGCAGCTTTCTTGCCAATTACTTTATTGGTCAGTAACAAATTGTTATTCTGTATTAATTGGTCACTCAAACTCTGGGTGTGTACCTGCAGGGAAAGTTGTTTGTGAGAGATAGTTTTCATTTTTCTAATGGTGTAAAACCAGTTTATACAGGTGAAAGTTGTTTTTTACCCAGGAATAGATTGTTATGTTAACAAACTGCTCACACCACGATTGCTTTCACATGGGAACCTGCACAGTGCCAGCTTTCCTTAGAAGAAATGACAGACCAGCCAGAGCAGGCCTGATTTTATGAAGCTTTTCTTTATGATTTTTCTGCCTTACTGCAGCAGCTGAGGACAGCAGTGAACACACAGCAGCAGTGTCAGAGTGCTCACAGCCTCCTGCTGCACTGGCCTGAGCTGGACTGAACTTGGATTTCAGGAGGACACACATTTACACCACATCTGGGCTGATTTTCTTCCTGTCTCTGCTGCCCCACACTGAGATAGAGGCAGGCAGGGAGAAACATCTGTCATTGGATAAAATGAAGTATAGTCAAGCATAAAATTTAACTACCTTATCATAATGTTTAGTTGCACTTTTTAGAGATCTCAGTGCGCTGGGTGAATGAAGCTCTGTAGACCTTCAAAAAGCTGGAAGCACTTAGCACAGGAATTATCCCAGAACCTGCAAAAATGGGCCTTTAATTTGCTGTTATTTCAATAAATAGGATTAAAGGTAGCAAATTTATCTACTGACATATTTTTGCTCTTTTGGAAGATAATTTGAAATTTATTTTTCTTCTGTGTAGTGTTCTCTTCAATATGCTTGCCCTAAAGATTCATTCTGTGCATTTTCATTGTTGTTTTGGGTTGGGTTTTTTTTTTTTAATCCCACTTGTGTAATAACACAGAGAAATGGATCCTTGTTACAGTTTTATTCAGAAATGCATCATTTCTGGAGTTTTAAATTCTGATGGAACATTTCTCAAACTCTGAATCCCTTATGGGATAAATCTCTTTGACCTTCAGTTTTCCTCAGATATCTTTTTATCAGCATGAAATGAGTTTAATTTGTTTAAGCATGCATACTCACACCCTAATGAGCTGATAGTGTTATCTTGATCAGTTCTGGAAATGAATGTTCTAAATCCTACCAGCCTCATTCAAGGTATGAACCCTAGCATCTGTCTTAGAATTACAGATGAAATGTATTATTTCACCCTCTCTTTCCTAAAAATATCATCTAAAAATCATAGTAATTGTGCTGGAGGAATGTATTAATGAATCTTTGCTGAAGTGTGTAATAGTTTTTTTCTTTAATCATGAGCTCGTAGCTTTTTGTCTCTCAGAAGCTTTGAAATTTCCTGGAGTTTGTTGTCTTTGAGCTGAGCTGATTTCTGTGAAATTCTCATATCAGAGTCTCTCAGAGGTAGAAGAGCTCTGACTAATTTAGTGTGGAACAAGAAAGCTCAGAAAGCTTCGGGACAGGCAGGTGAAAGTAAAACATCAGACCAATGAAAACACAAATGATTTGGAAAATCAGATCCTCAGGCATGAACTTAGGATTGTCACCTGCTTTGTTGCTCTGGTAAAGATAGTTCAAAACCAGGGATTTGCAAATGAAACTTTAATTAGAAAATTTTAGTGTCTGTTTTCTTAAAGGAGAGTGGAACACACTTAAAGGGCAGTACAAGAGCTGTTGGTTGGAGAACATAAAAGCAATTCCTTAATTTTATTAATATTCTTTATTCCTGAGTGCAACCCAATTATCTTTAGCATTTCTCACACACTGCCTTTAAGGTGATGAATTTTAATAAGAAATTTCTTTAACTTTGTAGAGCAAAAGAACAATTCCTGCTGTGGGCAGGTGAAAAAAAACAAGAGAAGCCATGGCACTGGGGAAGGATTGAATCTGTGTCCTCTCTGTCTGGGGAGGGATGTGGGCCTGGATGCAGAGTTCAACCAAAGGGTGGAACATCAGCAAATGCTCCTGCACTTTGTCTGAAATAAAGTGAAACATCCTTGGGCTCTCACAGAGACTTCACTGCCCTCAAATTCAACATTAATTGTTCCTCATCTGCTTGAGCTTCAGGCATCAGGGAAATTCTGTATTGGTCCATTTGTTCTTACTGAGAACAGCCTCTTGAAAGCTGATGGAATTATTTTGAAGAAGCTGAAACAAAACCTGTTGGCTCATCTGACTGGTTCATCTCTGGCTGAACATTAGAACTGGAAAGAAAGAAAGACATTTTGGAAGACATTATGGCTTAATTATATGCATGTCTGGAGTTCTGTGCTAATATATTAAGTCCTAAATGACTTTTTAAAACAAAATTTGCCAGGTATGAAGCAGTAGAGCTTTTCATTAAAATCTGAAGTGTAGTTTCAGGATAATTATGTTTTATTATTAATGGTATAACAGGCTGTAACTTTCAGCGGAGAAACACCTGAAGGGTCTTCTACAGCCCTTCCCTTTTAGATATGTGCTTGATTTCTACAGCTGCTGTAGTTATGGCAGGAATTGAGTATGAAAATAATGAAATCTGAGGTGCATTTTTATCTCTCTTGCTGAATCTGCTGGAATAATCTGCTAAAATGCTCCTTAGTGCTGATAATCCAGGCTTGGATTGCTGTGTGAGTTCCTGGGATGCTGTTCTGGTTGCAGATCTTTCTTGCAGTGCACGAGCTTTGGGGCTCTTCCCTCCTCTGTGAGCACTTCCCTGGCAAAAGGGAACTACAGGAACATGAAACTTTGGGGAAAATAAGTTTTTTGAGAGCTGTCTTCTGTCACAAGTGAAATGATAAAGACAGGAGCACAGGAGGAGGGGAAACACCTCAATTCTTTCTCCTAATCTTTTTCTTGTGAGCATCATTCTAGTCATCCAGGAAAAAAAAACCAGAGTAACCCAGAGCATTAGGTTCCATCCTAATATTGCAAAATAAGAACTGGAGCCTGCCCAGCAGATCTGCAGCCTGTTCCTCAGGGCTTTGCTGGGTGTTGTGCCATGGCTGGGACTCAGGGAAGGAGGGAAAGTCCCATTGCTACCAAAATAAAAAGTTCACAGAAAGGGATTCAACACTTCCAGTAAAATGGGCTGGAATATCTTCATTTTACCATGCAGAAACTGGAGTGCATTTAGGAAATATGACTTTTATATCAGCCCTTTATCAGTTTTAACTTCAACACGTGGCTAATAATTTATTACTTGTAGAAGTAAAAACTGGGAATGTGCTGTACTTCTTCCTCTCCTTGACCTTTTATGTTTTCATCATTATTTATAGGTTACTGCAATGTATTAAAATAATTTTCTGAACCAAAAAAAGAAGGAGAAAATCTTTCATGAGGAAAAAAACCAGAAAGGACTTGCTGAGTGTAATTTCTGTCAGCAGATGTGCTTAATTGATCAAAATAACTGCACAACTGTGTTTGGGTGTGTTTGAAATAAAATTGTTGACGACTGCAATTTTTAAATAGTTCTGCTATAATTAATGCATGGCATATGCAGTCCAGTCCCTGAATTCTTTTACCATTTTCTCCTAAAATAAAACACTGTTCCTTCAATGAATTTGTGGCTTAATCAACCTGGTAACTTTATGTTATGAATGTTACTGGCTGGATGCAAAGACAGGTGAAAAGCAAATTTTAGGAATTCTAATAGTAGGCTGAAATAAAATACAGAACCTATGAAATTAAAGGAAGTTAATTATGGGATAATAACACTTCCATCTTATGAAATGCTTCTGTAGCAGAGGATCTGGTGAAAGTCACAGAGGAGAAACAGCTGGAGGAGAGCTGGGAGGTACCAGGGCTGCAGAGAAACCTGGGACAGGCTGCAGAACCCCTGAGGAAACGAGAGTTAGGTCAGAAAAAAGGTCTCAACCCCTAGGTGGGATTTCAACATCACAGAAAATTTGCATTTAGCCCCTGATCAAAAGCCATTCTCTGTGGTTTGGGTCCAGCTCAGACCAGGTGGGAGGGTCCTGTGTTGTGTTCTCACAGGACCCTCCCACAGGCTGGGCTGCAGAGCAGGATAAATTCCTGATTCCCCCCAAAAAGCAGCAGGGTTGGAGTTTTTGCAGGTTCCTACAACACCAGGAGGTGTTGCTGTGCCAGAGTGGCGATTAGAAGCTTCAAGAGAGATGCAGTGCATTGGTGAGGGCTGCACAATGCAGCTCCCCTGGGTGATGGGTGCTGTTCCTCTGCTGTTTCTAGGATGTAGGTCCGGGGGAAAGGCTTTGAAGTCAGGGAAGTTGGGTGCCAGGCAGCTCAACTGCTCTTTTAATTAAATCTGGTTAGGAAATGATTCGATCTTGGCAACAACAGTATCTGCTAATTGTAACTGCTTGTTCTGAATGTGTTACTCAGTTGAGCTACACCAGCACTAAATGTTCCTCCTAACATATTTTTCTCTCCCCTGTAACACGATGAATCATGCAGGGCTTATTTTCTGTGAGAGCTGGTGCAGCCCAGACCCAGCTATTAGAGGAGATTTAAGTTAAAATCAGAAATTCGAGTGATGGTCCAAATTCAGCTGGACATGCAAACACTCAGCTCCATGTCAAGCACCGGTGCTTTGTCTGTTTGTTTGTTTGAACTCTGTGACTCAGCACATTCTTGGGTTGTGTTTTGGAACTTACACGGGGTTAAAGCACATTCTTGGGTTGTGTTTTGGAACTTACATGGGGTTAAAGCACATTCTTGGGTTGTGTTTTGGAACTTACATGGGGTTAAAGCACATTCTTGGGTTGTGTTTTGGAACTTACATGGGGTTAAACACTAGACTGAGTCAGGGTTTGGATTTCTGTCACTGTCCACAGTCCCAGCTACATCACAGAACCTGTGGGACATGGAGATGTTACAAGCACTTGAGCAGTAAAACCCCAAATATTTCACCAGATATCTACATTTTTATAGCCACGTGCTGGGATAATTTTATGTGCAACCATGTTGAACTAACTTCTGATCTAAGAAGGAAATTGTTACTTGGAAAAAGCAAATCAGCTGCCCTACCTGATTGTTTGTGTCTCCAAAGTGTGTGTCAGTGGGAGAAGTGTTTTTTTTAAAAACTGCATCAATTCTGCATCAGGATTTGTGTCCCAGCAGCCACAGGAGCAAGCACTGGATTTGGCACTGCCAGGCCAGAGGGGCAGAATCTCCAGAGAAATGCAGGTGGCATCACCATGCACAGGACCCTGGAGAGGTTTGCTTCATAGTCCAGACCAAGATTTTGTCTGATTTATCATCTCACTGGACCTACTGTAGAGAATTGCCAGAAAAAAAAAAAAAAGAAATTGTGAAAAATAAAAAATCAGATGGACCTGTGCATAAACCATCAGAAATTGCATATTTAATGGGGCATATGTAAATGCCTGTCATCTAAAGTCAACTTGTTCCTCCTGTTAGAACATCCCCGTGGATAATCCTCTGCAGTTTCTCTGGTTTGAATCATCAGGTCAATAGCGAGATAAACCCAAGAGATTAATTCCAGTCACGCCATCCCAGTGGTGCCAACAATTGTGCTTTTCTCCACTTCAGCTGTGCAGGAGGGAGGGGAGCAGCTCAGCTCCCAGATGCCTGCAGGAAGCTGCAGAACTCTGCAGGTGGCTGGGTCTGGGTGTCCAGCTGGGAGATGGGGCAGTGCCTGCAGGGGTCCCCAGGCTCCCAATGGCCCCAGGATGGGAAGGAGGGGTGCCTGCCCTGGGGAACGCTCATTCACTGAGCTTTGCCCCATCACAAGGACATGGGGACCTTGGCAAGATTGAAGAAACGGAGTAATGAAAGCTGGAAATCTGATTAAAAACTAATTTAGGCCTTGATTAATCTCAGTGCTTAAATACATTCCCGAAATTCAGCGTGTCAGAGCGCTGTGGGGATCGGGAGGGCTCTCGCTGTGGCTGGCACAGGCCATGAACACACAGGTGTGTGACCTGCATGGAACCCACTGAGCACCTTCACACCGTTAAAGGGTCACATTGTACAAAACCATCCAGTCTGTCCTTGAAGGAGATTGCTGACCTCTGCAAAGCCCTGTTGATTCCTTCTGGCTGTACATAGATATCCCAAAAGGGGCATCTTCCATTTCCATCAGAAAATCACTCCCACTGCCTCTCTGGTAATCATTCCCCTAATTCTTTACTATTTATAGCTTTGGATACTTCTTCTCTACCATTACATTTTCAAGAAGTCTATTTTTTATCTTTCTTCCAGAGAAACCATCACCATTCAACAAAAAATATAACACCAAGGCTTTTTGATATGGTCAGTAAGCTTGGGCTTTTTTTTTTATTCTTCATTTTTATTTTAAATAATTATATGAAAAAGAAGTTTGAAGACTTTTGCTGTCTAGTATGATATGTTTACAGTCTGCAGACCACAACTGCATTTCAAGCAAATGCTCTTGCAAACAGTATGTTTTATACAAAGCAGTGCAATTTGTTAGGTACAGATTGATCATCTGGCTACAGGCAAACTTTGAAAGCTGTCACATACAGCAGTTTTATTTTAAGCTTGTTACTGGCTTTAAATACAGAATTTGGATTTGTGTGTGTATGCCTGGTGGATGAGCTGTGGATAACCACACTGGTGTGTAGCCCTGAAAGAATGTGTCCTAATGCCTGGCTCAGGGTGTTCATTGCAAGAACACTGGAAAGTCAAAGGCAAATAAAATAACAAGTGTGTTAGTGCCAACAGAAGCTGGTCTGTTTGTTACTCATTCAGTGTTAGGTATTCAGCAAGATGCATGAGTGGTAGAGACAAAGTTTATTCTTAGTAGTCATAGAGAAGAATGAGCATTTATCACTGAATAAACTATGACTTTTTTACATTCTCCCAACCTCCAGCTCCATGGGGATTTTTTGGAGCTGGCTCTGTTGGGTTGGCTGCTGCTTATACCTATACCAGGAGAGAGGGTAGCACTGTAACCTGTGTTGTTGCTTTGCTTTGTGTATTTTGCTGATGCACACATGCACATTTCTGTCAGTGGTTTTGGGAATGGCCCAGGCCAGGCTCATGTCCCTGTGTAGACGTGTTTGATGGGGTCTCCAGGCTCAGGTCCCTGTGTAGACTTGTTTGATGGGGTCTCCAGGCTCAGGTCCCCGTGTAGATGTATTTTATGGGGTCTCCAGGCTCAGGTCCCTGTGTAGACTTGTTTGATGGGGTCTCCAGGCTCAGGTCCCCGTGTAGATGTATTTTATGGTGTCTCCAGGCTCAGTTCCCCGTGTAGATGTGTTTGATGGGGTCTCCAGGGTCAGGTCCCTGTGTAGATGTGTTTGATGGGGTCTCCAAGCTCAGGTCCCCATGTAGATGTGTTTGATGGGGTCTCCAGGCCCAGGTCTCCATGTAGATTTATTTGATGGGGGATACCAGGCCCAGGTCCCAGTTTGATGTGGTCTCCAGGCTCAGTTTCCTATGCAGTTGTATTTTATGGGGTCTCCAGGATCAGTTCCCTGTGTAGATGTGTTTGATGGTGTCTGCAGGCTCAGTTTCCCATGTAGATGTGTTTGATGGGGTCTCCAGGCTCAGTTTCCCATGTAGATGTATTTTATGGGGTCTCCAGGCTCAGTTGCCCGTGTAGATGTGTTTGATGGGGTCTCCAGGTTCAGTTTCCCGTGTAGATGCATTTGATGGAGTCTCCAGGCCCATCTCCCTGTGTAGATGTGTCTGATGGGGTCTCCAGGCTCAGTTCCCCGTGTAGATGTATTTAATAGGGGAGGCCTGCCCCTCCAGGATCAGGCTGTCCGTCTCATTGAAGGTGTCACTTTCCCCGGAGCGATTGGCGCTCTTGGCTCGGCTCAGCCGCGACTGCAGCCGCTCGTGCTCCTTGCGCAGCTCGGAGTAGGAGTGGGAGAAGGTGTGGAATATCGAGGTTGCGGGGAAGGACATGATGAGGATCCCGCTGAGGATGCTGCTCAGAGCCACCATCTGGCCCGGCACGCTCCGCGGCACCATGTCCCCGTAGCCCACGGTGGTCATGGAGATGATGGCCCACCAGTACGAGGCGGGGATGCTGGTGAATTCCAGCACCCTGCCCGACTCGTTCTCGGCCAGGTACACCAGGGGGGAGAAGAGGGTGACGGCCACGCACAGGAAGAGCAGCAGCAGCCCGAATTCCCGCGTGCACTTGCGCACGGTGAGGCCCAGGGTCTGCAGGCCCAGGGAGTGGCGGGCAAGGCGCATGACGTACAGGATCCTCAAGGCACGTAAAACCCGCAGCACCAAGCCCACCTTCTCCAGGTACGTGTTGCTGCTCGGCCTGTCCTCCTCCTCGCTGGAGTCGTCCTCGGAGAAGATGAGCGAGGCGTAGTAAGGAGAAATGGCCAAGAAGTCAATGATGTTCAGGGGTCCTTTGAAGAACTGACACTTGCTCCTGGCCTGGATGAAGCGGAGGCAGAACTCCAGGGAGAACCAAGCCACGCAGATGGTCTCGATGACGAAGATGTAATAGCACTTCTGGGAACACTCACCCTGCCACAAAAAACAGAGAGGGAAATAAACAAAAAGAACAGTCTGTGAACCAGCATCCAAAAATGCTGAGGGAGAAGCAATATGGATCTGCCTGAGTCACTGGTAGCAGAGATAAACAAACCCCAGCTCACAGGTAGTGTGGCAGCTGTCCTTCAGTTCCACAGGGAATATTGAGCACACAAAATAGCTGAACAAACAGCTCATTTGCCTCACTGGTCATGGTCAGGCCTCATTGGTCAGGTAGGCCATGAGGAAATTGAGGCCTACCTGCCTCATTTTACTCTGTTGCTTCTTCCAACCTACTTGAATGAAACCCATCTATGTATAAAGTCCTGGCATGCAGGCTGTGAGTTCTGAATGCTTCAGACAAGTAGAAAAATTATAAAAGCAAGGGCTCATAAAATCAGCCCTGCCCTATTAAATTAATAGCTGGCTTGTCACTTCTTCTAAATGCAGCTAAGTACTTTGCAAGTTCTCATGTGAAAATGTCTTGAAAGTGGGAGTTTGTTAACACAACAATCTATTTCTAGGGTGAAAAACAAGTGCACCTGTATAAGCAATAAGATCTGTCCCATGAGAATCAGTGAAGAAAATATGCAAACAATTCAAGAATAGAGAGATTTCATGGACAAGTTAAATACCTTTTACTAACCAATAGAGTAATTTGCAAGAAAGTTTTCAACAAATTAAAGTTGCCCACGAAGTCGGTAAAAACTGTAAAAAATGAGTTGTGTGAGTAAAGAATTGGCTTTTCCCACATGAAGAAAATGGAGTCGCGGCAGACTTTTTACAACACTCAATATTTCCCACTTTCTGCTGCACTTGGGAGTAACAAGTCTTTTTGTGTTACAGGATTGGCCAGTAGAGGTTCCTCCTCAGGAGTGTGTTTACCCTGCCCAACCCTCAGAACAATTTAGCCCTGTAGCACCATTTGGGGATTTCTCCTTTCTGCACAGTTAGCTGCCGAGTCCATATTTTACCCCTAAAATGAAACACCACGGAAGCTGATGAAGGCCTGGCCCTGCCAGGGCTCTGCACGCAGGGTCAGGCTGTGGCTCCATTTGCAGTCAGGGCTGGAGCACATTGATGTTTGCAGAGCTGCTGACTGGGCTTGATGAGATTGCCTGCAATCAGCAGTTGTGTTGTGCAGTGCTCACTCTTTCTGAGCCCTGAATTATTTGTACAGTGCAGCCTGGTCTCTGCACAAACCTGCCTCTGGTCACTCCAGTGATGGGGCCTCTGAATTATTCATTGGTCCCATCAAGATTTATTTAATTTTTTGTTAGCTGGGCTGAATTTCCAGTACATCTGTTATTTATTTGCCTTTAGACATTTGCAGGTGACATTGCTTTCAGATCATCATGGGATTTTCCATATTCCTTTCTTAGAAAATAGAAGAAAAGAAATTTTGTTTAACATGGTTAAACCTTCTTGGTTTGTTAAACCTAGAAGGTTTAACCATTAAGATGTAGGCTGTCTTCTGAACTGAGTATGAAATTGCAAGGTATAGCAATGTAGAGGCTGTTTGGGAGATTTTTAATTCTTGCCACCCTCAGTGACTTCAGTATTCCCTATGGAAATTTATATTTACTTAGTGAAGGCCATTTATGCTGTCAGCATAATGAGTACATGCTCATTGCCTTCACATGGGGAGATGGATTTCATCCCAAGAGTTTGCATGTGAATGTTTTATATATTAGGAACATTTGTATATATTATGGAATGCACCTGACTTGATTTATATAGAATATCCCTCTCTAATGTCAGTCTACTCAAACATTCTTCATCCTTTTGAATACCCTGTTCAAAAGCAGCAAACATTGAAATAAGAGGGGATGGGGGAGGAAATATCAAGCACCAAAGCCAATTTCTGTTTCTCCCAGTAGTTTTGAGGATTTTTACAGCTCAGTGTTTTATGTTGCTCTCAGAACTGTTGTCCAAAGAACAGGCAGATCAGACTGACTTCAAAGTGCTGTTCTCACCAAAATACTGATGCCCATGTGTCAGTGGGAGATTTCAATTTTTTTTTTTGCCACCACATTCCCATTAGTTACTTTCAGTACTGCCCAAATACCCTGATCCATGCAAACCCTTTTTTGCCTAAATTTCAGATAAAGAAATCTCTGTGCCACAACAACTTCTGTACAATTCCTCTTTCTGAACAAACCAGACACATTTGGATATTCTAGTGCTCGGCACCTGCCAACACAAACCCCAACAAACTCCCTCCCTTGACCTCAGCATTAACTAGAGTAGAATTCTGGGGGTTTATTTCCAGATCTTTGAGTCAAATTTTCACTGAGCTCCTTCTCCTCCTGCTGCAGTTCTGCTCACGGTGGAGTGGGAGCTCTAAAAGCTCCGAGCTGGGGTGGTGCTGACTGTGAGCAAGAGGGGAAGATGAGGTTTCATTTAGGACTGACCACAGCATATTTTGGGAGGGCTTTTTCAACCAAACCATCTGACATCAATCTGTACTCAACCTGTCACTGACTTTGATGGGAGAACAGTTATGACAGGCCCAGCAGTGAGTATGTAACTCTTTATACTTTATTCATCCTGCAGATTTACTTTTCAACAATGCAAGAATTTATCAGGATTTATGGAACTTGCCTCCAGCAGAAATTCTACAACCTATGATATAAATGTAATAAAATGAGTGCCTGGTATTGATCTTCTGTGTGAAATGAGCATTTGGCTCAGCAATGAATGAAACAATATTTTGTGTGTAAAAAAGATATATATTGAGCCTGGTGTCTGAAATATTGAGTGGTTTCTTAGATTTATAAACTGCCTCAAAGAAGCAAAGGAGTTGTTTTGACCTCCTCTACCACGGAGATAGTAAAAAATTCAAGCTTCCTTTTGATTATTCCCCTCTGGTGTATAAGAGAGTGGCTTATTTTCCATGTTCTCTTATGTGCTGGAGTTTATGGTGTTACAGTGAGATTGCTCATTTTAGGGTATTTCTGTTAAATTCTCTTTTAACAGGAAAAAACAAAAAAAAAGTGGTTCATAATAAAATAGAAGAAGAGCAGTACTGAGTCCAGTTAACCCAGTTCCCTCAACTGCCAGAGGAAACAGGTGCCCAGGGAACTCTCCTGGCTTCTGTTTTCCCATCACAGAATCCCAGAATGGTTTGGGTAGAAGGGACCTTAAACCCATCCTAAATCCTTAAACCAAGTTGCTCCAAGCCCTGTCCAACCTGGTCTTGGATACCTCCAGGGATGGAGCAGCAAAAAAAGCAATTTATTTACTAATTGTGAATTCCAGCTAAATGTGCTTGAGATATGTGCCACTCGCAAGATAAAAAGAGATAAATTTCCCAGCCTCTTAGTTTGCCAGGAAACATTAATTAAAGTGTAATGACATCGAGGATAACAAACAGAATCAGATCCCAGGGGTCTGCAGTACTAGCCTAACTTACAACAGGTATAAATCTCATCTAGTGAAAATAATATTTTTACATGTATCAATAATTTTAGTTATGACCAGGAAGACTGAATCAGAATTTTCCCTCCAGAATATATCTCTCATCTATCCATGCTGGTTTCCAGGTGCTGCTCACTTTTTTTTATGTAGACAAGGAAAAACTTTATTATTACTGCATAACTGTATGACACCACCAAGGAACTCCTCTTGTTCCTTCAGGGTCTGCTCTGTGCTGATCATTTGTGTCACACCTGTCTGCCCTCTTAGACAACTGACAATTAAAATATGCTTTGGAAAACTTGTTCTGAGTCATTACCTGATCCACCAATGAGTTTTCTGCTGCCAGAGATTTACCCCAATACCTTTTGCAGTGGGTATTTACCCTTTATTCCCTCTTAATCTGGAGTCCAATGAGGAAAGAAATCCTGTTATTCCCATTATGTTGGGAGTGCAGTGCTGCAGCTGTGTGAGGATAAAATTGGATAGGTACCAACTTTCTGCCCTGGGTGTGATTGACTCTAAGTGGAAGTTTATTGGCAGCAGTCTGAGCCTGTTTTCTGTGGTGTGTAATTTGGGATTTCCCACAATCTATAAACAGGGTGGAGTCTGGGAGGTAAAACAAGCAAAACTACAGCATTTCCTGTGATCTCCTTCCTGTGCTTGCTCAGGATGGTGTCAGTGATTCCAAGTGTTTCTTGATGATCTATTCCCAAGTTAAATACCAAAAGTTCAAATGATCTATTCCCAAGTTAAATAGCAAATGATCTATTGTGTCAAATGATCTATTCCCAAATTAAATAGCAAAATTTCCTCTAATGCGTGTAGAACACTTTGCTAATAAGCACAGCTTGACCAGTGTCTGGATTATTTCAGAATCATGTCATATTTCCAGAGCTTTGGAGTGGAAATCAATATGTACCTCAGCACAAGGTATATGTGTTGCTTACACAGCATACTTGTGAGAAAGGAATCTCGTGTTATTTATGAAGCCAAGCTGACAAAAGTCCTTGAACCCAGCTAGAAGTCATAACAGACTCCCTGTATGCAAACACTGTTACTCCCAGGGCATGTTTATGGGAACCAGCTGGCTCATCATCATCATCATCAAACAAATGAGCAATGGGCTGAAAGGATCTGAGCCCTGCTCCCAGCCAGCTCTGCCCGAGCTGCAGCACTGATGGCTCCCGAGGAAAGGCTGCCCTGTGCTCAGTGACCCACACCCAATGGAGCCAGAACCAGGCAGGGAAAGAGCTCAGAGAGCATATGCTCCATCCTATTAGAGTCCTAGAGGAGTTTCCCTGAACACAGGACCTGCACCTTCCCATCCCTCTGCAGTGGAGGGACAGGCTGCCAGAATGTCACCGTTCACACCAGGAGCGCGCTGGCTCCGTGACTGATGCAAGGTCATGGTTCACATCTGCTACATTTATCCTGGCAGGGGCAGGTTTTGTTTGGCACAGCCAAGCTGCTGCTCAGATCCTTCCTGTGATGCACACACTGCTCTGTGGACAGAAGCCAGTGTCCACCAGAGAGGCAGCAGATGGGATCAGCCTGTCCTGCAGCTCCCAACCTGCCTTCTGCCAGCCTGTGCTGTCCAGCACTTATCCCAGCAGGACTGCTCTTCCTGCAGCCTGGCGCTTTGGCCAAAATCAGCCAGCCCTCTAGGTGCAGGATTTAGAAGAAAAACCAGCAGGAATTTCCCTCTCTAAGGCCAAGGTTGCCATTTCCTGGGTGGGGGCTGTTTTCCAGCCTTTTGCACTTCTCACACCTGGGCAGTTCATCCTGGTCTAGAGCTTCCCCCTGAGCAATTCCCTCTGTGTGAAAAACACAAACTAATGGGGTGGTAAAAAACAAGCTTTGGTTCTTCCCACAGACCCAAGGCAGTGGGAATACAGAGGAGGCTGCAAGTCTAGAGAAGGGTTAGGAGGGAGCAGAGGCAGAGCAACACCTGGGTGTAGGGAACTGAGCTACCCAGCTGGCTCCAAGCTGTTCTTACCCTGTTGGCAGCAGGAAATGAACAGATACAGGGCAGAAATCCCTTTTGGCTGTGAAGTGGTTAGGAAATGTGGTGCCAGTCTGTGTTCCCTGCATACCTGAGCTCTGGGATGCAGCTGCAGTGCTGCAGGTAGTGCTGAATCACTGCGGCCGCATTGACGCTGTTATTTGAATAATTAAACCACGCTCTGCTGAATCAAATGATGGGGAGGGAGAGCTTGAAAACCCTGTGTTATGGATCACATCAGCACTTGGATTTATGGTTTCAGCCTAGTGCAATAAAATCAGAAGGTTACAGCCTGCTGAGAAAGAGACTCTAACCTGATTTAGGGAATGATGAGCTTGTTAAAGCAGTGCTGTGTATTCTGAGAACACAATGAGTTCCCACTTGTTCTACTTGATGGGAAAGAAGCCTGGATTTAGGAAAACAATTACTACAACTACAGCATTTGAGGAAACTGAACTAATATTGGTATTGTATTAATGTGGACATTAGAAAGAACAGAGAAAAAAATGAATGCTCTGTGTCCAACAAATAATTATCCCCTCTGGGGCAGAAGTGTACCTAAAATAAAATGTTAAAATGAACTTTTAAACTTTAGTGTGCAGACACTGTTAGAGCCGATCTGCAGAATCTGGTTCTGATTTAAACCAGTTGGTGACTCCAAAGTGTTGGTGTTAGCAGAAAGCTGTGAAAGAGCAAACTTTTCCTTGTTTTTCTAGTAAGGAATCTAACAGACAATTTTGTAACTGTGCAGAGCAGTATAGTCAAAATGACAAGGAATTTATCTGAACTTGGGAGGATAACCTTCAACTGGCAGTTTTGCTGTTGGTCAAAGCGTTTTGCCTGTTACTGTTTCTTTGTTTCTTTTCTCACTGCATTGCAAATTCTTCGGAGCAGAAATTCCTCCTTATTGTAACTCTGGAGTGCAGGGGGTCCCAAAGATGGTTAAATCTGTTTTAAGGAGAGATACTGGTGCTAATGAGAGGTGCTGACAGTGGGGGAAGGAACTTGGGGGATAAATTAGTTTCAAACAAAGTTTTCCAGAGATGGAATGTCTCCATGAAAGGCAACACCTATTTTCCCAGAGAAGGCATTTATTAAACACTCACCTGTGCTGAACCCCTTGAGGGGAGCCAGGTGAGGGGAGTGAACAGGTTTTTGTAACTATTACAGCCCTGAGAGCAGCAGGAGGGGAAAGAAATCCTGACTCCCAGTGAGGGACACGTGCTGGCACACTGCACAGCTGTTGGTGCAGTGCCCAGTGCAGAACAGCTGGAACAGCTGGAACAGCTGGGGGTCCCCCAGGATGGCGTGCAAAGCTCAGAGCCTCAGCACTGCTGGGACACAGCCAAGAGGGGATGAACATAAGGCAAACTAATAATTCTAATTGTGCTTCCTGAATGCTGGACACTGGTTTTGGAAAGCCAGGCAGGATCCATTCCCTCCCTGGAGGGTCAGAGTTTGTGCAAACATTGATTTTGTGTGGCCTGAGGGGTGAGCTGGGGCACAGATGGTCAGCAGTGAGCACCCCCTCCGTGCCCTTTTGGCTGTGCAGAGCAGGGCTTCAGTAAAATGAACTTTATCAGTGCTGTACATAACAGACTCAGTGCTGAATTGGGCAGTTGTGGGTGTAGATGCCTGGGAAATGGTCACTGGTAATGTGGGACTCTGAAATCAGGGTCTTAATGTGAGGGTGCAATTTCAAGGTCAGAGCTCCTGGTGTTTCTGGCCTCAAAAAAAGGCAGATCCCATAAAGCAATAACTCATAAATATATATTAAAGTCCCAGGCTTGAATATTCTGATTTCTGTTGTTTAATGGCTTCTTATTTAACCTTTCTTCAATCATTATTAATTTAACTAATTCAGTCAGTGAAGCACACAAATAGATGGATTTTGATGTGCTGAGTACACACAGACCAGGAGGGTTTTGGTGCTCCAGTGAAGCACATTTTCCTGCTTTCCTTGCTAATCAAAATGATCAGAAAAAATCAGAATTGCACTGGATGCTTGGACAATTTAAGAGAGGGATTGTCTGCAGAAAGTGACCTGATAAGAACCCAGAATAAAGTGCTTGAGCAGATGCAATAAAGCCAAAGCACATCCAGCTTTATTTTGTTCCAAGTAATTTCAAGTCATATGTATATAGCAGTGTATTTATAGATAGGCATGTACATATATGCCTTTATAGTATTACACTTTAAATGAGCATTACATGTTCTTTCTCTTCACAGTAATCCAAATAAATTGGGTTTTTCTCCTGTAAAGTAAAATTATTCCAGTTTTAAGGAAAACCTGTTTCTTGTCAGTTTCCCCCAGTGTGCAAGCCAAATATTCTTTAGTATCATACAGAAAGCTTCAGCAACATCAAGCATTAAAAAACTAATCAAGGCCTCCAGAATAATGGTGTAGAATATAAAAAATATTTTTAAAGTGGTTATATTTGTTAAGTACTGGGTTCTCCTCATGTGTTCTGTTTTTTTGGATTCTAAGTGCAATCAGAGACAAGAAACTTACCCTTTTAAAAGGAACTTGATTTTCACATAATCAAATGATCCCAGGAAAAGAAGCTTTTAAAAAATGAGTATTCTGTGCTTCAGGATCAAACCTTCACATGAAACAACAGTGGTTGCAGCTTATGATGATTTTGTTTCATTAGGTCCTATAAAATACCTAAAGCAATTCCAAGCTTCTCAAGGTCAGGTAAGAGCAAACACAAGAATTAGTAGTAACAAGGTCAGGGAATGGAAATATCTGGGGGTTTTCTCGCCCCTGACCTTAATTTGCTGCTTTCCTGAAGGATAGACCTTGCTGCAGCCTTTCTGCTGAGTCACTTCTCCAGAGGATGCCAATTTTAGGGACTCATTAAATGAAAAATCTCATCCCAAGGAAAGTCCCAAGAGTACTTCAAAGTGTTCTCCCTCTCCAGGCCCCTCTGCAGTGGTTTTATCCCAGAGTTTTCTGGTGTAATGATGGTTTTTTTTTTTCCCTTTGGGTTGGATGTGCTGAGCAGTGGCTGTTTCAGTGACCCCTCTTAGATCCTGATTCTAACTTGTATGTGGAACTGGGACTTTTGGGGGGCTTTGATGGGACTTCTGTCCTGTCTCTAGTGGGATGATCTGAATTTCTTCATTTGAGGGTAATACTGGTGAATTTTGCTACTTCAGCTTTCCTACCCTGTATGCTTGGTCTCCAGTTCAGATTTGCAGTTCTCTCAGGCTGCCTGTTCAGATCAATAACAGATTTCCTCACCTCTAAATATGCCTTTTTTTTTTTTCTGTCTCTACATGCCTTGATTACTGCACATTGATGATATTAAATCTGTTTTTTACCAAAGACAGTCTGAGCTCCATAAAGAACTGGTGCAAATATCATGGGCAAGGATATATTGCTACTAGAGAACGTTATAATTCTGTTGTTTTATTCCTAAATAACATAACCTTGTTACTGATTACTCCTCTCTCCTCAGCCTAACAAATAATAAAACCTTTTTATATTTATTTCATGGTCAGTCTCAAACTTGAGCTCACCAGAGCTGTTCCTTCACTACTCCACATTTCTGCTGAACTTTTTGCTCACCCTTCACCCAGGACAGTTCTCTCTGGGCTGGCATTCACATCATGTACATATATAACATAAACTTACAGAAATGTTTGCCCAAATCTGGGTGGTTTTTTTTCATGAGGAGGTTCCTAAATGGCATTTGGCACATTCTGGAGTGTGTCAGTTATAACAACTCCTCCTTTATTTTGCTGTCAGCTGCATCCCCGACTCCAGGCTCCCCCTCCCATCCCCTCTGCTGCCCCTGGCGCTGGCTCCTTCCCTCCCCTCTGGTTGCCAGGGTGACTGGGTTTCCCTGATGCAGATGCTCTCTCCTGGCTCCCTGCCATCCCTCTCCCGGAGACAGACCCGGGTTTTCACTTTCCCTCGCATGCTGAGGACTCCTGGCTGCTCTTCTGCCTGCTCTTTCCTCCCTTCTGGGCAGACCTGGCTCAGCAGCTGCTCAAAGGACCAGGGATCTGCTGTGCCTGCAGGGTGGGATCAGCAGCCTCTGAGCCAAGTGAGTCGAGTGGAAGTCACCTTGCATTATTTTTCCTTTTTTTTTCTTTTTTTTTGACTCTGATCCTTCTTGAGCTGGAGTCCAGCCAGTTCTCACTCTCTTAATGTGGCTGTGGTGAGGAGGAGCAGGACCCTAGAGTGGTACATATGCAGCAGAGGTAAAGCCTTTTTTGTCTGTTTTTCAGAATGGGTAATATGGATAAATTCAATTTCCAGTGTTAGTGACATTGGAAAATGGGTCCTTGCAGTACTTTTAAGGACATTTACCTCAGAGCTTTTGCCAAGCTTTAACTCAGAACTGATTAAACCTCACAATAGGGCATCTTTGAATTCAGGTGTGGAATTTCGGGTTGTTCTGAAACTTTGTGCAGGAATTTGACTGTTTTCTGTCACTGAGCAAACAGATGTCGAATCATCTTTGTGTTCAGCCCAAAAAGCAAAAATTTCAGATCCTGCATGCTTGTTTCAGGTTGCTGGTAAATGTGGCCCCACCTTGGAATCTGAGGTCAGTTCTAAGTTACAAATCAACAGAGAGTTGATTTTGCTAAGTATGACTCAGCTGCAGCCAAGAAATCCTAATTTTAGTCAATTAACTTCATGAAGCTATTTGTCCAGCTCTAGTTAAAATGCTCTTTTGAGACCCCAGTAAGGAAATTTTAGTTGTTGCAGGCTAAGAATTCAGGGATGGAAATTTAGGGATGCCAAGTTAGTAGTTCAGATTCTCTGCTTTTCCACAAGGCATGAGTATTTTGTCTCATATATTCCCCTATGTTTCCTGTGGCAGAACATCACATAATTTATAGAAAGGGATTTTTAATATTCTGTACTCTGGGGCACAATGACAAAGTGCAATGCAAAGGCGGGTGCTGTAAGTGTAAATTATAGAATGTTTACAAATATTTGGACAAATGTGGTCCTTTCCTCAAGCTCATCCTTCATCCTCTCCCCTGCACTTTTCACAATCCATCTTTTGAGTTTGTTTCAATGCAGTTTGCTTGTTTTGAAAGTACTGATATATATGCAAATCTCTACATAGTAATGTCATCCTTGTTTTATAGGAAATCCAGGAACAGCAGCTTCACTGCAGCTCCCAGACACACTTATAACCCTCAGCATGCTTTTCTTTCTAACTTAGTAATTTATTTTTCAAACACACAACCCCTTACATCCAGCAGAGCTCTGCTCATGTGCTGAGTCTTTTACATGGGACTTATTTATCAAAGCTTTTTGTGCAGTGGTTGGGAAATGAAAATAAAAAGCATTGAGCCACTTCCATTAACAAAGTTAGTGGGAAGCACTTGCTGGAGCAGAGTTTGTAATGTTTGTACATCGAGCTGGAAGAAGGATGTTCTATATTTAAAGTACTTCCTTGGAAGAAGCATTGGAACAGTGTTAACAGCTTTTCCTGTGATCACAGTTTTTTCCTTTTTTCAGCCAAAAAGTAATAGAATAGCTGAGGAAGGCTGCAAGAGTCCCAGGTTTATTCCTGACAGGTTGGAGCCTTCCTGAGCAAATGGAAGTTAATATTCAAGGGGTTAAAAAGGAACAGGGAATTATCTTAAATTTCAGCCTCCTGTGCAGTCCTCAGTTTTATCCAAAGACATCAAATATCAGGGCATATTTTAACCATGACAAGGCTGTTTTGACCTGTAAAATAAATACAGATTTTTGTCTTGTGCACACCAGGCCATGCTGTACATGTAAAAATGACTTTATTCATCAATATGTGACACTCTGAGGAGTGTCTTGTCTTACAGCAGGGGTTGGGGCAGGGGGGATTGTTTGACACAGATTTTCTCAGCACTTTTGGAAGGACAATCTGCAAATGAAGTGCAGGATTCATTACAGAGATTAGTCAAGGTTATTTGATGAATTTGGACATTACCACATCTGAAATAACTTTGGATTCTTACTTTTTCTCTGGTCTATTATTACAAAAATAAATCTTCTAAATGTTAAAATATTTACAGCAATGTTATAGAGAAGATCTTTTATGTGTGATACAGGCTTGATTTATTTGCCCTGAATTAATGTGGATGAGTTCTTTGAGAAGGGTTTAAATGCAGTTAGCAGTTCAGATAGTGCTTGGTATTGCTCCTACAATATGTACATATATATGGGGCAAATACAGAATTCTCTTAGCATGGAATTATGATTTTTTGGAAGCACAGCTTTTATGTATCAGTATGTGCAAAAATACTTCATCTGCCTCTCATCCTTCAATCTTTATGCAACTACTGAAATGTAACATATAAAAACTATTGAATATTTCTCCCTCTTTAAACATGTGAAAGTTTTATCACAAGGGAAGATGCCCAGCTGTTTTAAAAGTAAAAATGTCAGAGGAAAATATTTCTGTAGCTGATGTATCCAGAGGAGAGATTGCCTGTAAATAGAGAGTGAAGCACCTTGAAAACTCCACAGCTTGAGAGTCAGTGCTAACAAGTTAATCTTACACTGGCAGCTGCTTCTCAAGAAGGAAAAACCACCCTATACTGGAGAGCTTAAATATCTGCTCTGTCCAAAAGCCTTCATGTATTCTAGCTAAAAATCAGTATAATATTTGTTCCCATTATTCTTAACATGGTATCACTTGAAAATGATAGAACTAATTGGAGCCATAGCTGCGTTTTCTGTCCCAGCCTGTGCCATTAGTTCTGGGGTTAGAGCAGTCAAGAAGGACTGACTTACCCTGTCTTCTTCAGCTCTTAAATCTGGCATTGTGCTCACACAAAGGCTGACAGCTGTGGTGGCCACAAAGAGGATGGAGAGACAAGCAAAGACTTTGCCTGGCAGTCCTGACTGGGGATTTTCCACCATATCTCTGAGTCTGTTCATGAACTGCCCAAATCTGGTTTTCTCATCCAAGACACACGAAGCTTCCTTGCTCCTCCGCAGCTCCTCTTCTTTGCGGATCTCGGCCAGCTCCTGCAGCTTCTGGAAGAGTTTCCGAAAGCAGCAGTTCTCCAGGTTGGATTCCTCAATGCCCCAGTACCTCAGCTCCTCCTGGAAAGACAAGGCACACATGTCTCTCAAGAGCATCAGCTTCCCTGCTGCTAGGAAGCTGACAATCATCCCGAAAGCGTTGGGGTTCCTGTCGAAGAAGAACTCGTGGGTGTCCTCATCGTAATCGTCGCACAGCTGGATGATTTCTTCATAGCTGCTGCAAAGCTTTAGTTTGCTCAGTCTGGTCAGGGGAAACTCGTCCAAAGTACTCCAAGGCAGCAGGTACTTGATGCCCCCAACGTTGATCATGATCTCTGTCTTCAGATCGACTGCAGACACTTGGTCAGGGTGGTAAATCCTCCTGGCTCTCTGGTAATGGACCCCCTTGACAGAAGGGGTTTCCACGCAGATGGGAAGGAAGTGGCTCAAGGAATTGCAGGAGTTGTAGCTAATGTTGCTATAGTCTTGGTCACTGCCTCTGGAGAGAATAGGCATCTCTAAGAGTTCTCACCGGGACATCCAGAACGGCATCAGAGCAGCGGGATCTGTCAGCCAGGGGATACAGGGAGGAGGAGAAAACATAGCAGAGGTTACTGCGAGAGGAAAGGTGTCTCCAGCCACTTTCCTCAGTCAGGAAATCAATGAGAGCCTGTTTGGTAAGTAAAAGTCACCTCTGTGCCTCTTCCTGAAGCCTGCAGCCCGTGAATGAGCTTTGCTTTGCTGCCTCATTGGTTGTCTGGCAACACAGGCACGGAGCAGAGCTCCAGCCTCATTCATAATTACCACCGAGGCTCGGCTGCAAATCCACACGGGAACACCTCGGGCTCTTCTCCGAGCAGGTCTGGGCACCGTTAGATCCTTATTTTATCTTTATTTTCCGGTCGTTGTCGCTTCGCTTTCTTATTTCTATAAACCCCTAACCACGGGCTAACTCAACTAAGCTGCTTAATAGTTATTAGCGACAGAGTGGTCAATTACCTGCCAGCAGCTGGATGCGAAGTTCTAATTGCTTTAACCGGACTGCTCAGATCGAGATTCCTCTGCTCTCGCTGCACGCCCGTTCTGCCTCTCGGGGAGATTGCAAGGATTAGCTGGGAGAGGTTTAAAAATGCCTTAAATTCTGTCTAAATGATGACAACCCCACCTCGTGCCAAATTACTGAGGAGTTAGAGCGGAACCTTTGCCCACCGCGGAGAAAACTTTGTTATAAGCAGGCAGAAAGTGTTTTCTCAGCTGGGAGAATTTAAACACTCCCCTCCTCCTTTCAGGGACAAACCCCTGGTTTTGCCCGTAGTCGCTAGAGATTAAAAAGCCCTTTTTCACCCCAAGACAGCGAAGTGCAAACTGCAAGGAAAGTTTCCCGAAGTGACTTACCAGCGGAGCAGGGGCAGCTGGCTGCCCCCAGGTGATGCTCACCTGCCGCACACGGCAGCAGCTCCCGGGGGCATCGTCCGCCTTTGCTTACATGGAAAATCCCTGGAGCACTCTGGAGCTCTTTCCTCTTCCTCCTTCTCCTCTTTCCTGGAAGGGGAAAGCAGCCGTGTGTGTTGATGTAACATATGTTGTGCTAAGGGATCCTCCCGAAGGTGTCCTGAGCGGCAGCTCCCCTCCTGGGCTTTCCTGGTGGAAGATGCTGAGGGAGAGCTGGTGGACCCTGCCCTCTCCCTGTCCCTCCTCTCTCCTGCCCTCTCCCTGTCCCTTCTCTCTTTCCTGCCCTCTCTCTGTCCCTCCTCTCTTTCCCCCGGGACTGTCGATGTGGTCCTGGGAGAGGAGGGGAGATGGAAGGGGGAAGGGCTTAGAAATAATCTCTCCAGCATCCCTCCGTGTATCCAGCAGGCAGCAGGCAGCAACTGGAGAAGAACATGGAGTACAAGTCCCCGGCTAATGAGGTTTGATAATCAGTAAATTCTGGCAAATCTACTTAATAAAACAATTTCAGTGTCTATTAACTCCTTCCATCATAGTCATGCTACAGTCTCTTGGTCTGGAGAAACCACTTCAATTTCTCAGCAGCACTTTCCATGACCTGCATCTCTCTCAAAACTGGGATTTGCTCTTCAATATCCCTAGATGGAAAGGGGAATTTGTAAGGTCCATGGATGCTGTGCCTCAGCATTCCTTTGGCTATGAGGGAAATACTTTCCTTCCATAAAAGAAAGGACCTCTGGCTTGTAAAGCAGAGGTCTCTTTTCCAGATCTGCAGTGCTTTTCCAACAGCCAAGAGCTTTTTCCTTTGCTCTTTACAGATGATGGGAAATCAAACCTTGTAATTATCTCTTATCAAACCTTATCATTATGCTCTGCTCATGCATGGCTGTAGGGGGCAGGGCTTGCTGTGATGCTTTTGGGTTCTGCAGTTGGGATGGCACAGATTTCACACAAATTCCATTTGCTTTCACACAAATTCTGTTTGCTTGGCCTCAGTCAGAGGGTCCAAGACACCTGGGGTCAGGTTCTGTGGACAGGTACCCCCGTGGGGCTCCCCAAAAAGCCTTGGCTCGTGGCTGTAGCCAGCGTGGCTGAAGGCTCTGAGGTTAATCCTGTCTCCAGAGAGATGAGTGAATCTGTGGGGTTTAAATGCCACACTGGGAGTGTGAAGATCACCAGGAGAAGTGACATGGGGACAAAGTGCAGGTGCTCCTCACCCCTGTGAAGTGTGAGGGGCTGCTGCAGCCCTGAGCTGCTGCTCCTCAGCTTTTATCAGCGCTGAGCACGGCTGTGGCACAGCCTAGGACAGGAAGCCTTTGCTAATTGGGCTTTTGGGGCACATCTCTCCACGAGGTACCCACAAGATTACCTTCTTATCAGGCCTCACCACTGGGGCTTTCACTCAAACCCTAATTATGCCATCCACAGAGAAAGACCAGATAGATGCCTGAAGGCTACAGAGTTCTGGGAGCACAGCTCAGAATCACTTAAATCCTGCACCTTTGTGCAGGACTCAGCTTGCTCTGCCCATCAGTCTTTCCTATGGATTATTTCTGCTAAGAAAAAGTAAACCTATGCTAATTAACTTTGGATGGATTGTTTCACAAAAGGATAAAACCAATTAGCATTTCCTTCCTACCTTGTGAAGCCCTTGCGTGGTGTTGTTAAAGGTTATTTTTCTGAAACCAGCTGACAAGAAGGTGAATAAATCCAAAGCAATGAGCAAATGCTGTGTGCAATTGAGTGATTTAAGTGCTACATTTATTTATCAAGGAATACATGTACTTTAATTTTTAGTTTTCTCTTCTAAGACTAGGTACTCTAATAGTTGTTTTATTGGGACCTGCAGCTGTGTCTGTAGCTAGCTCAGGACCTTGTTGCTGGCTAGAATCATACAAATATCTGTCAGAGACAGAGAATGGATAGAAATATTTCTACCTGAATTTGATTAATGGGAGATGAATGTATACAAAAGAAAAATACCTAATTTGGTGTCTGAGGAAGCCAGCTCTGAAGGACCTAAACATGCACCTCACCCCAGAGCTGTCCTGTCCTGGCCAGGCTCTGTTTCTGCCCTCCTGGACCCTTCTGCCACATCTGTGGGAGATCCCCCTCAGCACTGATATCTCTCTGCAGGTGACAAAGGCAAATTCCTGGCTCAGTCCTTACATCTGCTGATGTGTTTTTTCACTTTTTAAAAAATTTTCATCACTACTGCTGTAGTTTTCCTTTTAAATTCTCTATGCCCTTTTCAGTATGAAGTTGATAATCCTTAATTTCTTTCTCTGTTCCCTGTTTCCCTCACAATTTCTGGAATTGCTCTCTCCTTGCTCTTTAGCCATCTGGTTATATCAGCTCCTTACACACCCTTTGTGCCTTAAATGCAGTTTCCATATGCTTTGCTGATTTGTGGGCATGGATGACATTCCTCTCTACTCCTTGTTTCCCTGCTTTGGAAGCTTTGCCATTCTCCTGTGGTTTGGTTTAGTCCTTTGTTGGAATCCTGGATGCTGAGAATTTTAAACTTTCTGTGCTTAAGGGCACAGACCCACAAGAAAATACTGAAAATATTTGACCTGAGGCCATGGAGAAAGCTTCCAAAATGGAATGATAGAACTGGGATTGTGGGTGTGGAGTTTGAATAGAAGTGTGTGATATCACAGGGTGGGAAACTTAGAGTTTGGGGGTTTTAGAATATAGCAATATATATGGGGCAAGATGGAGGTTTCGGGGTTTTAGTGTCTTAGGGTGGAGGCAGGTTGTTCTTCTTCACCTTCTTCATGGGTTTGGGTGGTATTTTGTAACTGGACAGAAAACTCCACATTGCGACTTTGAGTGATCACTTATTGGGTTAAAAATGAAAATAATTTAGGTGTCATTTCTTAACTGGACAGTTTAGCCTTACAAGACCTGGTATAGGAAGCTAGTTAGCCATTTTGTAGCTTGTTAGTGGAATGCTGTAGGACTCACCACTTGTAATATAGATAAGAAATAATAAACACCTGAGTCTGAATGTGAAATATCATCTGGAGAGCTTCAATCCCGAGGCAGAGGTAGAAAAAAGAAGCCAAGAACTGGCAGCCCTTCCTCTCTCCCCCCTGCTGCACAGCAAGGACAAGGTGCTGCTGCTGAGGAAGGAGCAGAAGGAGATGCTTGCCCAGCAGGCTGCAACCCTCGTGGCTGTGCTGGCACAGTTCAAACCCTGGCCCTGGGACACGCACAGGAGAGCCTGGCAGAGCTGTCCTTTCAAGGCAGCACATTTCCCCTGCAGATTTCAGTAATGAAAGCCCTCACAGGACTTTTATTCAGGGGTTGACGGGAGTTGATGCTGTAGGAGATGGCAAAGCTGGTGGTGTTCACTGTCACTTGCTCTCAGAAATGTGATTTCTTCTCCTGTTTTGCTCTCTGCAGCTGTGCCAGCATCCTGTATGAAAAGCAGATACAGACAGAAAACAGAGATAGTTTTCTTTTTTTCACAGAGCACATAATAAAACTGCAAAATTTATGGGCACATGCTGCTGCAGTGGCCAAAAGTGTAAAGTATTTAGAAAAGAACTGAGAAATTTATGCAATGAAGGTTCCCCAGGCAGATCCAATGTCTGGCACAGAAAGTCAGCAACCCACCTATTCCTGGGCACCAGGGAGATGTTTTAGCACAACCTGGATGCTTTTCCTCTTCTTTTTTCCCCAAGATTCTTGGTGGATGATGTACAGGGGGCTGCTGGTGTGACCTTGTGTTTGTGCTGAGACACCTGAGGGCAGCCTGAGCTCTCTGAGGTTGGTGTTGCACCTTTGGGTTAATCATGCAATATTTACCTGACAATATTTCTCTGTCAGAAGAGCCAAAAAGATCTGAATTATCTGGTTATATCCATATGTGCATGTATAGATACTCCAGACCAATGATGTCTGCATATAATGGGCAATCTTACTCAGAAATGCTCAGTGCTTCCAGCCTCCCAACCATTCTGCAGGGAGCAGCTTGTCATTTAATAAAAGCACTGTTGTCAATCCTCCTGCCTCCCCAAACAGGCTTTTTGTGATGCTTAAATATAATACCAAGATAATTGCTTTGCCTGGCATCTCTAACACAAGATGCATTTCAGGCTTTTAAAATCAGGGGGAAAACAAAAGTGTAAATCAAAATAATTATTTAAGGAAATATGAATGCACTGGAAAAGGGGAGGGAAAAAAATGAGGAAAAGAAATTAATTTTCAAAGCCTGCACTATCTTCATTCATTGGCTTAGAAATCAGCCCAGTGCTGCATCTTCAGTGGGTGCAATTCCATCACAAAATTATTTGATGCTGTTTATTTTACTGATTGAGTGCACAGCCTGTTGTCTGTGATTCTCCTTTAGGCCTCAGCCAATGTATAGGCCTGGCCTTTCTCAGGTTCTTTATGTTTGTGCCATGTGAATGCTGATGATAAATAAAACAATTTTTCAGTTATTTGGAAAAAAAAGCAAAAAAACAACAAATTGCATGTGATTGAAAAGAGCATTTAAACACCCAAAAATTCATTTAAATGCTTCCATTGTGTTCACTGCTGGTTAGCACTTCTGGAATTAATTGGATTTAGATAGCCTTGTTACATGGAAATTCAGCTTCTTTTCAGATCCCTCTTCTACTCACTGGCCATAAAGAATAGCTTGGCCTCCTTTTCTCCATTTAATTATGACATTACACATTGCAAGGTAAACTTTAAGGATTGATGCCAACATTTTATTCAGTCCAGCAATGTTTGCTTCATGTTCCTGTTTATTCCCCCATAATTTGTCTTTGTGAAGCAATAGAAATCCCCTCTCTTGCCAAATGCCTCGTTTGTATGAATAATTAAGCTGACAGTAAAGCACTCGATCCACCTCTTCATTATTGAAGTCTTCCCAAGTTGCAGCATTATTGATTCCAGTAGAATAATGCTGCAATGGCCCAGGAACGTGTGGTAAATCAGGCTGTGGGTACCCAGGGTTTGTTAAACATTTTATAAAATATTGCTGGTTCATCCCTGTCCTTGGAAACCCCAGCCACGATCCACGGTCCTGTTGTGCCACAAATTGTCTTGGAAGACTGGGTCACATATCACTGGCAGTGTTTTATTCCTTATTTCCTTCCTTGCCTTTGTAAAAGTTTCTTTTTTCTCTGTCAAATCTGATGAAAGCTGGAGAGGGTCACATCTGAATTACCACTGAAGCAAATGAACCATTTGGGGCATTTCTTTGCTGTGTAAATGTAAAATGATGTTCATGACATGTATCACACACATTTCTGTGTCATTTCTCTCCTCTCCATGCATGAAGACTGAACCTGTGCCAACTTTGCTGAAGTTTCCTGTGCTCTTTTCCTCTGGGCTATCTAGAAAATTATGCCTGTTAAGAAACAGTGGCTGAGGAAAGGAATCCTAAAGGGATAATCATTCCTACATGGACCCCAATGAATTTTGCATAAGGGATGAATCACTTAGGTTTAAAAGGGTTTAAGGAATTAAAATCTTGTGTGCCATGGGCAGAGGAAAAGCTGAATGCCAGGCTTGGGGCTGAGTGCTGTTTCCTCTCCGCACAGTGGGAGATGGATCAGGAGGGAATGCCCAGGTGCTGTGGGATCAGGATTTAGACAGAGAAATCCCAGCTCTGTCCTGACTGGAGAACAGGATCCAGAAAATCTGAAATCTCCTGATTCCAGCTGTGGTGAGCAGTCTCACCCTGAGCACCACACACAAGCTGGCTGTTTAGTCTGGAAAAAAGGAGACTCAGAGGTGACCTTATCACTCTGTAAAACTCCCTGAAAGGTGGCTGTGCTCAGCTGGGGCTGGGCTCTTTCTCCAGGAGCTGACAGGAGCAGAGCACACAGTCTCAAGCTGCACCAAGGGAAATATAAGCTGGATATTAGGAAAAAACTTTTTACAGAAAGGGTGATGAAGTTCTGGAATGGCTGCCCAGGGAGGTGGTGCAGTCACCATCCCTGGGTGTGTTTAACAAAGCCTGGATGTGGCACTGGGTGCCAGGGTTCAGTTGAGGTGTTGGGGCTGGGCTGGACTCGATGATCTTGAAGGTCTCTTCCAGCCTGGTGATTCTGTGAATTCTGTTTGAGGAAGGTTTTCTGCCATCTCTGAGCACCTGGAGGTCCAAACCAAAGGGCACATCTGTCTGAGCACATGCACATCAGGAAACAAATTTGGTCAGCATTTTTGACCTCAGTGAGAGCTTAGCAACCAAGTGGTTTGAAAGAGAGGCCTGGTGATAATCAGCAGGAGGCTGTTGCTGATAAATGAAGTTTTCCCTCCATTTTCTCTCCGACTCTGCAGGCACATTTTGGACTGTGCATTTTGATGTTTCTCTCAGAGCTGAAAACATCTTGACAACATAAACTGTGAGAAAAACTACATAAATGCTTTTCTTACCAAGTGCTTTTTATTTCAGTTCCTGAGCATTTCTGAATCACACCATTTTCATCACTGATACCAGGAGAGTCATTTCAGTGGTGCAGCTCAGGATCACTGAAATACCACAAATATCCAATATAGAGCACTGGATACAGCCACAGAGATAATAACTTCTCTTTCTGGTGACCCTCTAAAACCTGATACTTGACTGCTTTGAGTGCCAAGATTGGGTTTTTTACCATTTTCATGTATTTTTACAGCCAGGAACAGCAGACACAATTAAGACAGAAAAAGGTTTGATTCAAAGAGAAGCTGTCTGAAGGGTGTCTGCACAGGGCCAGGTGACACAGGGACTGTCCCTGTGCCACCATGAGTTAGAGAAAATTACACCCATTTCAGGATTTGAACAGGCAAATGGATGGAAAAAGGTGTTAATTTTCTAGGAAGAAAATCTGAAGATTTTAACCAGATGTTGCAAGTGCTCTATAATAGATATGTCTGCCTACCAGTGCTGTTATTTTTTGAGCTCTGCCTGTACACACAGACACACACCTGACTTTCTGTGCACACTGAAGGATCTGCCATTGGCTGGTGTAGAATTAAAAGGGAAAAGGTAATACTGTGGTCACAATCCAGTTGCCATTGTGAAATTCTCTCTTTGTCATCCCAGCCATATCACTCAGTATCTCTGTGCCTCACTTTCCTAGTCATAAACCAAATAAATATAATTACTGTGGTCTTGTAAGAACTGTAATTGTAATACTGAAATATGACAACAGACTCCCATTCAGAGAGGTATTAAAAAGTTGATCTTCAACCAATTCTGCTGGAGAAGACAGATTTTTAACAGGTAGGTAAGTTACTAGAAAGATCGATTATTTAAACTTATGTAGCTCAAGAATAAAACGCAGAAGTGCTTTCAGCTTTCAAACAGAAAAAGAAATAGTGTTAAAATTCCATTAGCTACTGTGACAAACTGCCAGATTAAAACATGAATTGCTAAGCAGGTGAGGTGGGTTTGAATACTCAATGCTGTTGATTTTTTCCCCCCACTCCTGTTATAATTTATTTCTCAAATAATTTAAAACTAGTGAAGGAAGGTCTGAGAATATTGGGGTTTTTTTTTAGTTTTTACTGGTGAGATTGATTTCTTCCTCTTGTTTTTCTTAATACCGTACTTTTTAAATTACCATACAAATCCAGTTCTCCATTTATGATGCATTAAATGTAAAAAAAAAAAGTAAAAAAAATCATTCCAATTATGTTTCTTCCCAAGCCTTGAGACCTTGTGTTAAAAGCAATATGCATAAAACTCATTGTTGTGTATTTAGTACCATACTGTTCTTAAAAAGTACCCTTGAGCTCTTCTTAATAACTTGGCTGGTTCTCCTTGGGATCTGTATTTTAATCCATGAAATGTTAGCCTTGTTGAGGCTGAAATATAAAGATATTATCTGATCATGTAAGAACTCCTGGAAGGAGAAGCTGTGCTTGCAGAGCAGTCCCTGCAGAGCTCTGCCCCTGCAGGGTGCTGCCCTTTCCCCTTGGAGAGGGAAGGAGAGAGCTTTTCCCCCTTGTGTGAGTCCCTGTGTCTGCTTTGGGGATGAATTTATCAGGCTGACACCGAACATCTTTTAAAATCCCATCGCCAGGGGAGGAATCAAGCCCTTCCCTCACCCCCTCATCAGACCTCCAGCCAATCTGACAGCCCTGGTGCTTGGCAGCTTTGTGTTTCAAAAGTGAATTGGGAGCCCATGGTTTTCCTGTTCCTCCCTCCAAAGCCTTCCCCTGTTTGTTTGGAATTCCCATTCCCCACCTGGGGACAGACCCCTCCCAGCACCCAGGGCTGCCAGCAGCAAAACCCTGCAGCACTGCACACCCCAAAGTGTGGCTCAAGCTCCTGTCCTGCTGCCAATAATCCCACTTTTCTCTGATTTCTGGCTGTTCCATCACCCTTCCATGCAGAGGAGCTTTTGGACTGATGGAAGGCACTCTAGAGCTGGCTTGGCACCAGGATTGGGAACTTTAGGAAGGTCTAAGTGCTCCTTGTGAGCTTCCCTGCCCAAAGCTGGCATTGCCTCCTGTAAAGTGATCATTCTGCTCTCTCCATCTGGATTCCCCACCTCCTCTTATCCTACAAAGTCATGAGGGCTTATCAGCTGTGACTGCTAAAAGGGCAGGGAGGAAAAATAACCAGCAAATGTTTCATTCACCATAATCTAAAAATTGCCATCGCACTGAGTCAGCAAAGGTGGGACTGGGCAAGGAACGGATCTGTGAGTCATGTTTATAACCCAGCTTTTGTTGTAAACACTACAAAGATGCATTAATTAACGATAAAATCAAGGGAAATGCCTGGCAGGATAGATACAGAGACAGAACTAGAGAGATTAGAGAAGATGGAAGGCACTTGTAAACTCAGGCTGAACCTGAGGAAATTACTGTGTGTCCACTGTGGGGGATTAATCTAAAGCAAACCAGGCATGAAGTAGGAAGAGGGATGAATGCAATGAAAAGCAAGAGTCAGGAAAGCAGAAATGCTGGTTGGTTTTACAACACGTTAGGCTAGCATACAGCAAAACATAAAATGACTCCATTTGTTCTGTTTATCCACCAAACAAATCAAAAGATGCTTGTGGAGATTTTTGCAAAGATGCAATGGATCATGGATTAAACGGGAGTACTGCTAAATTCTCACCTCCTGTGGCTTTGGATTTCATTGTCTGAAAGAGATTTGCAGAATTTGAAATGAATGGGGCTGACAAAATCATTTAAAGACATGAGAATTTTGTCTTATGAAGAAAAGGTAAAAGAATTTAGAAGATTATGGGTGACACCAGCCATCCACAGCTGTCGAGTGGCTGCTAGCATGAGGTGAAAGGAAATCCTTCTCTCAATGTTTCAGGGAAGACCTCAAATTTCATGTTGAATGCCTGAACCAGAGAACAGAAAATGTCTTAAATAAAATGCCACGTAGGCTCCTGAAGGAAAAGGAGTTTTTCCAGTGAAGTTGCTCTTCTCCCTAAAAGTTTTGTCCTCATCCAGTGTTGGTTTGGATGAGTGTGAGCAGGAGAGGATGGGGTTTGAGAGGATGGTTTTTCTCTTGGCTTGAGTGAGGACAAGACACAGTGCTGCAAACTAAAAGCAACACCCCCTACTCTCTGTTAAGCAGCATAAACAGCACTCAGAGCACTTCCACATTCACTTCTCTCATTTAAGCTCTCTTACCTGGAGCTTAAATGACAGATCCTCCTGTTTCTACAGCGCTTTCTTCCTAGCCCCTTTCAATAATTCATATTCATCTACACCTCATTCCCAGGCTCCTTTTCATTGCTCCTTTGATAAACAACAAGACATGAAAGGTGCAGGAGGTGCTGAGATATGACTGTGGCTCTAAACACTCCTGGTGTTGCAGGGAAATAACTTCATTACCACTTGGGCTCTTACTGCTTGCCTGGGTAATATCCAGGCAGTGCCTGACATGGAAATGTGTGGCAGCAAGAGAGGGAGAAAAGGGCTCCTGGTGTCTGCAGCATTTCCTCATGCATTCAAAACAGAATTTTCACAGTTCATTTTAACCATTTCTCATGAAAAAAACCACAATAAATGTGTCCAGGAACCCCTTTTCTTGAAGCAAACAGACATTATCATGTTATTTGGTTTTACCCTCAGCAGTGTTTAGACATGGGCTGCAGAAACTCCAATTCCTTAGGAATTTTACATGAGTGCATACATTTTGTTAGCAGTCTGTGCCCAGAACAAATTCTGTCTCCAAGATGTCACTGTTTAGAACTTTCCTTTTCAGCAGTGATGTGGAAGGACTTCAGTAAATGGCAGCACTTGGCACAGCTCCATCTCACTGAACACAGACTAATTTGAATTTTATTCATTCCAGACTCTTTATTTCCATAGCAGAGAATGAGAAACTACTTAGAGGGTGATAGAGATCTCTCCTGTTGCTTGTCCTTCCCTTCTGGGTATTTAGCTGGCCAAAAGGGCCTGTCTTTCAACCCTAATGACCTCCAATAAATAACTGCACTCAGTGGTCCAGCCCAGGCTTTGTGTGTGGGTGTCGATTTTCCTCCTGGAAATCTTTAATCTGCTGAAGGGATTAGAAATAGGAAAAGATTTTGATTAGAATGAAATCACCCAAATTGCCCTAAGCTCCTAAAGTAATAGAGGCAGCAGAAGTACCAGGCAGCTTTCCCTGATGCCATTCTTGGTGGAGTCCTTCAAGACAACCCTGGTTTCTAACCAAGTCCTGGATGAGTGTCCATAATCCCCTCACTCTGATTGCTGCTGGGATTTGCTGGAATAGTTTGGCACTGTTTCTGCAGAAATTGTCCTGTTCAGAGGAACTTTCCCCAGCCTGTTTCCCCCCCAGGAGTCATCTCAGTGTATTGGACCATGGAGCTGGAACCAAGCAATAAAGTGTATTTTTTAATTTGTTAGGTGACAGCACAGGGTGCTATTGCCTGTACTCTCCTCTTTTATTGCAAAACCTCATAAAATCAATGCAGATGCTTCATTCTCTCACCTGTAAATTACCCAGCAGGCAAAACCAGGGCGAGGGCTTGGGGTGATGTGATCTACACACCAGATTAGCACAGGGTGTCACTTGGGCCCTCAGCCCACCCTGACCAATGACGGAGGAAAATGCACTTTGCTGCTCCACTCAGCAGCCTCTGCTTGGACTCAGGGGCAAAGCTGCTGGTCCTGAGGCTGCTGCTCTCCTCCAGCCTCGGGGAAGAAGAAGCAGCAGCTAAATCATCTATTTCTGCCTTGTCAACAGAATTGATCAAAAGGTTCAGGCAGAGTTCAGTGAGGAGCTGAGGGACCCAAGGGCAAAGAGGGTGTAGCTTGGACTGTGAGTTCTTCATTACTGATGGCAGAAGAAGGAAAGAACTAAAGCTGATTAGAAAAATAAGAAGTGCTATAATGTTTTGCTGGGTTTAGGATGAGATCTTAATTTTAAGAAAAGGCTTTGTGAAGCTTGGGATCCCAACTTATTTTCTGCTGGCTGCAGGGCTTTGGAAGGACTGGTGCATTCCAGATTCATGTTCTGGTGCTGCTCCTAATTATTGTCCTGTTACAGAAGTGGTTTTGTTTTCATGGGAGGTGGTATAAGCTCATAAATTAAATTACAGCTCAGAGGAAGAAGTGTTTCAGGACAGTGGGATAAAACCACCTCTGTAGCACATCTGCCTTGCTGAGGACTTTCTGAGATGTTTTTGATCATGATTTCCAGCAAAACCCAATGTTTTGTTACTCTGATATTTCCCAGAGATCAATGCTGGCTCCCTGGTGTCTGAGACAAGATTGTTTTCCCTTCAACTGGTCATTAGTGGTGTTGTAGCAGAGCTTTATAATCCAAGGAATGGACTGGAACAGCCTCTTCTTTGGTGCACACACAGGACAAACAGATGGTTGCTGTCCTGGGAAGTTCACCCTGGAAATAGATGCAGCAGTCTAAGTCAGGCTCTGTGAGTTTGTGCCACATGAAAATATTTCCCATTTTCAAGGCAAAACTTGGTCTCTGGTTTCACTGAGAGACTCTGGAGTGAATCCCCATAATTGTCATTAATTGGCCAATTGCCTGATGTATATCATGGAAGGGCCAAATCCTGTTTTCCTCCATCCCAGGCTTATTCTTTTTCTTCCAGTCCCCTGTGAAGGAATTTTGAATAAGTTAGAGACAGGACTTCTGAGATTTTTAGATGATGCAATTTATTGGTTTTATCTTTTACATAGTCAGGAAAGGTGAGCTCAGCTCACATCTTTACTGTACAGTGTAAAAGGTTACAAAACCTCTAGTTACAAGGCTTTTTAAGGATTTATTCACTAATAAAACACTGCTAATAAGGATATTTATGGTTTTGACTAAATTTTTAAATATTTTGTCTTATGGACTCATGCTACATTGTAAGCTTTTTGAGTTAATTATGTATGACACACAAACTTACAGTACTGCATTCTAAACTTCTTGCTTCCTTCTGTAATTACTTTTATTTTTTCTATATCTTAAATTCTAAACCTCTAAACTTTCTTCTTCCTTTAAACTATAAATCCACATTCTCACTTCTAGCACTTAAGTTTGGAAGCCTTTTCTAAGGTCTTAGATCAAATTCTAATTTTAATTAGATCAAATCCTAATTGTTTAATTAGACAATATACAATATTTAATTGCTAATTGTTAATGTAACAATATTTAATTGTTTCTTAGACCAAATCCTAATTGTTTCATTCTAAGCTTTGGCTTACAGGCCCAAAGTTCTGAGAATTCCCTGCATTTCGGATTCCAACCCCCTGGCTGGTGCCCTGTAAGTGTGAGCAGAAAATGGGGACATGAGCAAGGCAAGCAGGGTCTGCCAGCACTGGCTGGAGGAGGGGGAGGCCCCCGTGTTTCAGGGGAGGAGGGATGGTCCAGCCTCCAGGGCACCAAGGAGGGATGATCCAGGCTGCAGGGCACCAAGGAGGGATGGTCCAGGCTCCAGGGCACCAAGGAGGGATGGTCCAGGCTCCAGGGCACCAAGGAGGGATGGTCCAGGCCCCAGGGCACCAAGGAGGGATGGTCCAGGCTCCAGGGCACCAAGGAGGGATGGTCCAGGCTCTAGGGAAGCAGTGCTGAGCTGCATATCACCTGCAGAAAAGTCTGCAAGAGGAAGTGTCAGCATCAGTCACATCTTCAACTCTGAATTCACTCCAGGCACTGAAACCCTTTGGCTGCTATTAACACATTTTAGGCTAATGAGTCCCTGGAATTGTAATTCCTTCCAGAAGCTATTTGCAATGGACTTAGCTGGCTAATGGTTATATGTTTGAACTTCATCCCTTCATAATAAATTCCACTGCTAATTTCTGGCTTTGCTGAAGCTTTGTGCCAGCTTCACACCGTGGATCTCTCCTGGGATGCCTTCAGAGCAAGAGCAGGCTGCTGATTTGTAGTCAGAAGCTACACACCTTTATAAAAGATTCAAAACACCTTGTTTTAAAAAGATTTTAATTTCATTACACTTACAGCTCTACTAAAAAGCTGGGTGCAACACTTACTGTTTGTTCAATAAATGTTCTGATTTTCTGTGCCTGCTGACAGAACCTGGAGTGAATTTGTTACGAGGGGTGAGCTCCTCTACTTGGAGATGCAATCTGGAGCTACAGGCACTCCCATATCCTTTTATTTCCATTAAATTCAAGTTTTTTAATAGCAGTTGTCACCAGCTGATGCCAGGCATGCAGAATGCTGATTTCCTACTGGCCTTTTTGAGGTGTTAGCACAGGAAAGTGTTTGTGAGCAGCTCACCCAGCCCCCCTGTCCCTCAGCTGAGATTGTCCTTCATCACACCCTGCTGAGGATGAGGGGGATGTGCCACAAGAGCAGCAAATATTCTTTTCTCCAGATATATTTGGCTATGGTTTAGTTTATTTAGGCTGACTTAAAGACAAAAATAGACCTTGTCCCTCCCCTTGATTTTCCTGAGGGTTATCTTTTAGTATGAGCGTGGATTCCTCAGAAACAGTCCCATGAGTGACCCACTAAAGATGCAGAAATCATAAGAAAGCCCTAAAAAGTTCCAGTTGGTTTATGATTAGCATTTTTTAATCATTGTTTGATTATTTTTATGCAGAAGCCATAACCACCTCCGTTATCTGCCTCACAGTTCATAATTGACAGCAAAGTGATTTTATCAGTACTCCTTGTAACATCTGTTTCAGATAAAGACAAGAGGAAAAAAATCCAAATTAATTTGTGGGTAGATTCACTTTGAAGATACATGAGACTATTCCCATAATTCCATTTTCTTACAGCAGTCCCATGCTGTGCTGTTTATTACTCCTGTATTTCTGATATTTAAAATTTTAGGTTTTTTAGGGAGGTAAGTGCTTTAGTACCTGCATCAGTAAGGAAGAAGTCCAGTTGAGTGCTTGAAGTTGCAGAATCTGGAATGTCTGGTCCATGCTGGAGGTAAAATGAAGACACATATTAAAGGATGCTCAGCATTTTATGAGTTTTTATTTAGGTATTTCTGGTTTTTAGATGTTAATTTCTTGGTTATATCTATCTGGGATTGTTTCAGATGGTGTTGTTTTATAATCATTAACAACTGACCTTTAATTTTTGTCTATTCATTTGTCTTTTTACCTAGACAAAAACATGATTTCTGGCAGTGTCCAACTCTGACACACTGCCCCGGAGAGTAAGTTGTGACTTTTTGGCATAATTTCCATTTGTAACTTCATTTCTGCATCTGATTTTATCCCCTGAAGAACAAAGCTATTATGTTCCATGGGACTACACCAGCAAAAAGAGATTGAAATGAGTAGAAAATCAGGTCAGGGACTTGGAAACATTTTTATTGCATTGACACGTTTTGATTTAACCCATTTAAACAAATGGGTTTTTTTTAAACCCATTTGCTTGTGCAAAATATCATTATTGTAAAACAAATGGAATTATCACATTTATGAATGGAAGAGAACACTGCTGTCAATCTTAATATTCATTGCTTCATCCTTTTTCAGTCTTGTCCCACTGTTGCTAATTTTGTTATTTTTAAGGAAAAGTTGGTTTTACTTATCTGTTATTCAAGTTGATTCTGGGCAATTTTAACCCATGTCAGAAACCCCACTGTGTCAGAGGAGGAAAGCTGGGCTCCTAAGATGATTTAATCCAGTGAGTTATCCCACAGGATAACTGTGGGAATGTTTCCAGAGGGACAGGGAAGCAAACAGCACTGACCCACAGCAGTTATCCCCACTTGGGTCACCCATGGCTGGCACCTCCTCTGGCAGGAGAGACCCCTCTCTCTATGCAAAACCAAAAAAAAAAGGGGTCAGAAATGTGAGGTTCACCTCAAATCCCTGTTAAAACCCCTCCTATTCCCATTTTTCTTTGGAGGCAGCAGAATTATGGTGACAAGAATTGCTTTACTCATTGCCAAATCTTGGTTTTGCTCAGTTTTTGGAGCTTTTCTCCTCTGACACTTAACAAAGGAAAACACCTCTCCTGCCAAAGACAGTTTAGCCTCCCTGTAATATACAGCCCTGCTGCTGTAAAATATATTATTAATGCTTTAATCAAGCAGCAGTGCTTTGATTAATGTCTTCTCCTGGGTCACGAGCAGCGAGGGAGCATCATTAAAACCAGAAGTTGAGTCATGGAAAGAGACATGGCAGGAGAGGAGCTTCAGAGTCTGTCATCAAGGAGCTCATCTCCTCGCTGGTGTCGTGTTTGGAGTCACCTGGCCGGTGTTGTTTGCTCCCTTCCTCCCCTCGCATCCCTCCTGCCCGGCTTTGTGCCCCTGGCAAAGCTGAAACCCGAGCCCGGGGCTCCCTTCCCGCAGGTATCCATCCCAGATCACAGATCACAGATCACCCCTGCACCTGCAGGACAGCAGCACTGGGGCTTGACAGCCAAAAAGCAGCCCAAAAACACACCCAAAAAACCGTCTTGTTAGGAATCAAAGTGTTTATCCTGCACTGGCAAAGATCAGTTTTATACTGAGTGAGGAATTTGATAAATACTCGTATTCATGTCTTTTCAAAAGCTTTTTATTTTCATGCAAAAGGTGATATATAAAGAACATTTCCTTGTTGCCATTTGTGTACAGATCACTTTCACGCATGTTTGACAAGAAGTTTTCTTTGCCTCTACTATTTAACACTATATAACTTCATTTTCTTAATTCTAATTGCTTGTATTGGACATCTTTATGTGCATAAATAAATACATGTGCATATCTACTCTAGGATATAGATGTGTCACCAATGGTGAGTGAGGAATGATTTTGAGAAATATGAGGGGAGAAAAATCATTGCTCTGGTTCCTTTAAGAAATTTTTGGGCTCTCACTAGGGAGGAACAGGGAGTTTTCTCTCTAACTGATTTGCAAAGTGCAGAAATAATTTTCTGCACCAATTTCAGTGTTAGAATTTCCTTTAAAGGGATGTCCCATGCTCCACATTATTTTCTGTTTCACGACAGTTATTTTGAGAGAATTCCTGCCCTTTTATTAACGAGAGAAATCGGGGGGCAGCAATTTCACTGCTGGATTATTCACAGCAGAGAACCCAAAGGGCTGCTCTGGATGTGGGCTCAGAGCTCACAAGCAGCAAATTTCAGGCTCAATCCTAATTTTTGTCCTTCAATGCAGAGTTCCAGGTTCCGTGCAAACTGATGTGTGAACTGGGCTGGTTTAGAGGTGTTAACAAAAGCCCAGTGATTATGGGCAATATTAGTGGCTCCTGCAGTAATTATCTTATGAAAGAGGCAGATTAAGCTCTCAGATGGGCAGGCAGATGCAGAGCTCTGGCGTGTGGGTGCCACAGGCAGATTGGGCTCAGATGAAGCATTTTTGAAACGTGAGCAAGGAGAGTTGTGTAACACAGCTTCTCACCCCTCTGGCTTTCCATAGATCACCTTCCTAGAAAATCCTAAAAAGGAAATTATTTCAGGAATTTCACAGCTTGGGGTAACCTGCTCCTGGTGGGTTCAGATGCCAAGAACTGTATTTTTCAGCCATTCTGGAGAATAATTTACCCTTGATTGATTCTTTTCTCTGAGCTCTGAATTCTTGCTGCTGATCACAGCACAATGAGTAACCACACCAATTTTGGGGGTTGCAGTGAAGTGACCTGCTGCTGTGGTTGCAGCTATATCAAGGGGAATAAAACCTTGAAGGGCTAAAGGGTTAAAGTCCCTCACATACAAAAGAGAATGAGAGAAAGAAATAAGGAACAAAACCTTGCATTTAAAAGCCTAATACTGGAGCAAAGTCCCTCAAATGTGCCCCATATATGAATTCAGCATCACTCATGTGGCTGGAAATGAAAGAAATGCTCCATTTGTTCTGAATGCTTTGGGCTTGCATTTAAAAGTAAAATTGCCAAGGCTCTACAGGCGTGTCGTTTGTTGGGTTTTTCCTGCCTTTGTGTTTGCAGAGTTGGATAAACTTTATCACTTTAGTTTAATAGCATATCTGGAAGATGTTTGCTCATGTGTTTTCTATATTCAGTATATCAACATCAACATTTTTTCGTGGATTTTTCATGGATTTGTGGATAATTCTGGCTCTGTCTGGAAACCATAAATGCCAACTGGTAAAAATCAAATGTGAGAGGAGATCTGGATGTCTCAGTAAATACACATCTATAGAGAAGAGGTGATGTTCAACTCAATCTAGTGGTTCTTAAAACACATTTCATAAAGTGTTTCCTGTTAAAATGCCAGCCCAAAAAGATTTGAGAACAATTCTTTTGAGAGAGGTGCAGTTCCCTTCTTGAGCAAGTGTTCCCTCACCTGAGACCCTGGGAGCTACTTGTGACTTTTTCTTGTCATTCCTTTGCAATAAATTCATCACTGTTTCAGTGGTAATGCTTTGACTAAGGCTGCAATTTTCTAAACATTGACCTGTGTTTGCTGAAGACACATTTTTTCTGTTTCACTGTGTTTCTTTTTTCAGTTTGTTAGAACTCTCTTTTTTTTCTCCTTTTTTTTTTTTCCTTTTTTGTGAATGTAGAAGTACCCAGGCCAGCAGGGTAGAAGAATTTAAATATTTAGTATCATGAATATTTTATTATCTTCAGGATTATATTTGCACCTAAAAAGAGAGAAAAAGGAACATGTACTTCTGTCCATCTCTCAGACTGCCTGCAGAGAGCCACAGACTGCCTGAGCAAAATAGCCACATTTTTGAGACTATACTGTGGGGTGGTGTTTGTGTAAGTGGCAGGAGTTTTGAAGACAATTGTGTCCCATTTGTGAAGGTGTATTTGCATTTTTTAAAGTGTACACCCAGTAAAACCAGTGGGAAACTGTTACTGAGAAACAGGAGGTGACTTTGTGGTGCTGCTTGGATGGATTTCCTTGGCCAGGGCTCAGCTTCACTCTGAATTTGTGGTTTTGCTCCAAATATTTGGAAAACTGCCCACTCCCAGCACAGCTGGCAGCAGCCACTTTTCCAGGTTGGAGGAAGGTTTTTGGTGAGTTCCTCCTGCTCCATCCCTGCCAGGGACCTCTCTGAAGAGCTCTGAGCTCCTTGTGCTCCCCAGAGGTGTGAGCCAGCACCTCCAGCACTCTGCATGATCAGCACTGAGCAAAACAAAACACTTCTTGGAGGAATTTTTGAACATTCTCAGTGTTTCTTTTTTTTATCATGTAGCTTTTGTAGCTGTCTCTCTTTAAGACTCAGGGTGAACTGTTCACAGGTTTTAAATTTATAACAAATCCAGCAAATTCTTTATTTAACCATAACATTTTTAAAAGGTCACCTGTGTATTTTGAAAAGCAAGAATAAAGTTAATTGCTGTGTAGTCCTCTGAAAAGCCTCTGTTCATCTGAAGATTTTGCCCAGCCCTGGCAGGACTGCAATAAATGAGACACTTGAGGGAATGGTTCTTATTCCAAACACAGATATTAGTCAGGCTGCCACCCTCTGAAGCGGGGTTCTCCAAAGGTCCAGAGAAGAAGAAAACTTTCCTGGTGCACTCATTCTAATTTACAGAATAAATCCTTGCAGAAATCAGAGATTTCTAATGCTGCTGGCAGTCCCAGGAGCAGCACAACTGTAGAATCATAGGATTGGGGAGGTTGGGAAAGAGCTCCAAGTCCAGCTGTGAGCCCAGCACCACTGAGCCCTGTCCTCAGGTGCCACCTCCACAGTGTTTTGAACATTTCCAGGAATGGTGACTCCACCACTGCCATGGGCTTGATAACCCTTCCCAGGCAGAATTTTTTCAAATATTTCAAGTATTGTCAAATCTAAACCTCCTCTGGCTCAGCCTGAGGCCATTTCCTCCAGCCCTTGGGAGAAGAGTGAGCAAGGCAGAAGTAAATTAATCAAAACAATCTCTTTGATAAGTTCAGCAAGCTGGCACCACTGCCATCTCCCTTCTACACAAAGTGTCAGAATGAAACCCAGTTTCTGGGCTGAACTGAGAGCTCTGAGTACTGCAATACATTTAAGTGGTAGCTATTACACCCAGCCTGTGCAATACCTCTAAAACATATTTTATTTCTTCCTGCTAGCTTTTGTTTGAAACCAAGGGAAGGGCTTATATTAGAAACCATTCCTGTGCACTTACAAAACATCTGTGAAGGACCAGGGAAAAGCAGATTGCTCCAGCAATGGAAGCAGGGAACAAGAAATGCACTGGTGAGAACCAGAGCTGCCATTTGAGGTGTTGGCAGGGCAGGGAGGGCTCTCAGGTTCCCTCTGCCCCAGTTGTGTGGGGCTGATCTCCAGCTGGGCTCCCTGCACACCTGACACTGGAGCACAGCGCTCCTCCAGCAAAAGGAAACTGATCCTTGCCTCTGACACGTCCAGCTGACAGTTCCCTGCCATAATTAAATGGCAGAGCATTTGTTCCTGTGCCAAGGGCTGATAAAGGTGCCCCTTCGCAGTGCAGTTTATCCTCAGGCAACGCTTGCTGTGGGTTTTGAACGGAGTTGTGTGACTCCAGCTGCTTTAAGAAGAAAAATTACATCTGATACCTGGTTATGCCCCTCTCTTACCTCTCAGCAGGCTTCTCAGAGAGCACTGAGCAACAATTTCTTCTCCAACAAACAGCAAACTGGAGTTTAGGCACTTGGAGTACAGGCCATAGGGGTTTATCCCAGGTTTAGGAGTATTTTATCCATCCGTGCTGCCCTGTCCTTAAAAACTTTCCATTCTGAAAGAGCAGCTGAGAAACTCCAGCTTGTTTTATTGCCTTCTCTAGTCCTCAGTGTGTATATAAATATAAATAAATACCAGAACCTTTTATCAGCCAGGGGATCCACAGCACCTGTTCTGATCTGTGTAAGGGGGTTACAAACCTGATTTCAGCTGTCTGTGACTTGTGGCCACCCAAAGCATTCACCCCTTTCACTGTGAGTTTGCTCAGTGATGAATTTTCTCACTGTTCTAAAGCTCCCACTGGATTTTGTTGTGTCTCTCCATATTAAGTAATGTGATTGTAAAATACAAAAAAAAACAAAAGGCAGGTAGATCAGGACTACATTGTTTGCTCTAGTGGTATGATCCAAATTAAAAAAAAAAAAAAAAAGTTTTTTTTTTCCCCCCTTCTTCCTTAGATGTCCTTCTAAAATCAATGACATAATAGAGCAGAACTAAAATACCTAGATTTTCATTTCAGCCTGATGTGAGCACCTCAGAGGGACAGAACAAGGGGAATGGGATGAATTTTGAAATGCCAGCAGCCTGGTAAATAGCTACATAATAAGCTACACACTGGCAAAAAAATGCATGTGCTGGGAACCGTGTGCATGTGTTGTGGTTGTTTTCATGAGGATGGAGCACAGCGTGACTGTGGGGGTTTATAAACAGCAGAGGGACTGAAAATTATTTGTGGGTTGGAGTAAGTAGGAGAAAAATCAAATTGCAAAGCATTTTGGTTCAGACTGTCCCACAGACCTCTGGGTACCTGAGTTCATCACCAAGATTTTTATGAAACTGAAGGAGGAGGTACTTAAAGCTTGACTTGGCATTAATGACTTGCTTGAGGAACATGGGAATAGCTGACACAAGCCCTCTGTGCCCCGTGGCTGGAGAGGATCTCCTTGGCAGGACCTCTGCTGCCTCTGAGCAGCCCCAGAGCCTGGAGGGGCTGCAGAAATCCTCCAGCTGATTTCAACACAGAGCAGTAAAAAATAGGGATGGGGATAATTCCCACAGGCCACACACACCTGCTCCCAAAGCAGGATTAAACCTTTTTTATCCCATTCCTGGCAGGGACTCGTCCAAGTTCTCCCCTTGCTGCTCATCCCCTCTCTCCTGCCATGAGGGATAACTGAGAGCATCCTGTGCCCACAAATGGATCCATCCCTGTGCTGCCAGTGCTCAACTCTCTTCAGAAAGAGAGTAACAAGAAGTTGTCAGGTTTTTTTCCAGTTTTCAAACCCCCTTCTGCCATTCCTAACCTTGTCCAGTGTTTGTGGAGAACTGCAAGGAGCACAGCAGTCGGGAAAATCACACTGTGTACCTACAGCTTAATAACTGCTTCTAGTGTCCAGAATGCCTTCTAAGTGATGTTTTCCAGCTCTCCCACCACCTTTATTACCTCTGCATGTTTCAAGAGACTCTCTCTAACATTCTTTACACCCTTGGGCTACAGGTGCCAAAGTAATTCAGATGGCAAGGATGGGAACCCATGGGGTTGTGCAGGCTCCCTGCAGATTGGGGCCAAAAAAAAAGAGCTTTATCCTGCTCTGTCAGGGCTAGTGGAAATTTTGGTGTCATTTGAGGGAAGGATCAGTCCCTCCAGGAATTAGTAACAGTTCAGGCAGCCCAGAATTCTGCTGAGCCTGCAGAGCAGGGGCTGCCTGGCACAACGTGGTTGGCACTGGAGGTAATAATTCCCAAACACAGAATGGCTGGCAGGAAAATGAAAATTATCTTTATCAAATTAACTGAGAAAGTGCATTGTGGCTGCATCTGGAAGCACTCTCAGGGGTGCTCTTAGCTCTCACTCTCCCAGCCTCAAAGACATGGCCCTGCACACTGCTGCCAATGTTCTGTATGGGAGACAACATCAGGAAATATTCACTCATTTATATGTCAGGACACCTCAGTGTGAGCCCTGCAGCAAGATTTGGGGTCCTCCTGGCTGGAATTTCAGCACAGGAACTTAACTACTTAACTTCTAAAGCTTTCCATTTAAAGTGTCCAATTTTCAGGGTGAATGAGTTAAAATCAGGAGGAGCTTCAGAAATCAGGAACCAGAGTTCGTGCAAATAACTCGTGTGGACATCACTCAGCATCAAGGTGAATTTTACCTCTGTTAGATTGTTAAAGGAAATTGATTAACATGCCAGAGAGGAATGTTTAGAATGTGTAAATTATCCAAATGTGTGTGCTTCGAGTAATGGAGAGAATGAAGAGCTCTGCTGGAAACAGATATTTTTATTTAATTGTGGAATAAACCAGTGCAGCCACAATTTCAGGTTTTCTTCATCTCAGCAGAGATGTTGAAAGGTTTTGTGAAAAACCTGCTATGGGTCAAAGGTGCTAAATCACAAAGCTAAGGAATTTATTTTCCTGAATTTATTTCCCTGCTATTTTTACTTCAATGAAATAATGGTTAATTTCAATATGAAAATTAAGAGAAAATGTAGCTGTATTTAATGAGAGGAACCAAGGGACTAAAACCTTGACAACTGATTACCTATCTAGATATTTTTTTCTTCATATGTAAATCTATCTGCAACTTTTCATCTACACATTTAGATGCAAGAAGTCCATAATATCTCTTTATATATTTATTATCATTCATTTCTACTCCTACAATCCCACTTCTTTGCATAGAATTGCTGTAATAATTGGTTATTTTCTCACAGAGCAGAATGTGTCCACTGATAGCTGGTGCTGATAGAAGTGTCCTTCAATACTAAATTAAAAATATGAGATTCTATCATCATCTGTCTAGACCAGGGACCTTCATCCTCCTGCTGTCTGCTGCATCACGACAGTTTCCACGTCTTTCCACAACTTCATCTCCAATTTAGGGATGAGCAGCAGCACACATGGCAACCAGAAATAGCCTGGCTTCCAGCAAAATGTCACTCACCCCATAAAGTTAATAAAAAAGTCCAATACCTTATTTTTTGCTGCCCTGCAGTTGCCATCTCACACGTCAGGAGGAGGCACGTCCAAGGCTGTGGGAATGGCCATCTGTTCTGCCTGCACACTGCTGATGCTTGGGAGTGCTGAATTACTCAGCTGCTCTCATTTTTAGAGACATCTGGAAATGGTGGCCAGCTATTAAAAAAAATAAAAGAAAATAAAATAAAATACAGCAGCACAGAAAAAATTAAATTGGGCTGAGTGCCTTCTCCTTGGGATCATGAGAAATTTCAGGACATTTTTAGAATCATGGAATGATTTGGGTTGGAAAGGAACTTTAAAGCCCATCCAGTTCCACCCCTGCCATGGCAGGGACACCTTTCACTATCCCAGGTGGCTCCAAGCCCTGTCCAGCCTGGCCTTGGACACTTCCAGGGATCCAGGGGCAGCCACAGCTTCTCTGAGCACCCTGTGCCAGGGCCTCAGCATGCTCACAGGGAGCATTTTTTTCCTGATCTCTCATCTAAATCTACTCAGAAAAATGTAATAATGCCAGAGGGGATGACATCTTTAGTAGGCTTTACTGGTTTGTTTTCCTAATGACACCACAAAGCACATGGGGAAGTAGAAGGAGATAATCTAGGGTGCAGAAAGGTGGAAAAATCAAACTGGATGAACTCAGTTATGTGCAGAAAAATGGGGCACATTGTCTAAGCCTTTAGAATGAAAGTACTGTAATTATATTTTAGCATTGCAGTGTTAAGTGGTGCAGGGAATCCCAAAGGTCCACAAGCCAGTCCTGGATTCCATGTGGGTTTTTAGAACCAAGGGCACTTTGGCCCACAGCAGGAGCCAAAGGAACATTTTCCTGTGCTGTGTGATGGGATAATCCAGCTGCCAGCCCTGGCAGCAGCTGTGCCTGGGCTGGAACACACATGGGTGAGGAAAATATGGAAATACCCACCCAGAGTGAGGAGGAGAGGTTGTTCCCTGGTGAGGAGAGCAGGAGCAGGCAGCTGCTGAGGGCTCACCTGGAGCTGATGCTCCACCTGCAGGGACAGGACCCTTGGACAAGGAGCTTTTGATGCAAGTGCACAGGCAGAAGGAGGAGTGGGGAGAGCAGGGCATGATTAACAACTCTGCATTAATTGCAGCCTCAGTAAGCACAGCGTGGTGCCACACAGGCAGTGAGGAACCAGCTCAGTCCCCAGGGACTGCAGCATCTGCCATGGGCAGCTTCTCCCTGCCAGGCTGTGCCACCTCACCTTTGTGCTCCCCCGAGGCATTTTCCCCAAAAAACAACTCTGTTTAGAAAGCAAAATGAACATTCTAACAATATATTTTTTCTTTTCAGTACTGAAACAATCAGAAGATTTTTGCAATTCTTTCTTTAGTGCCTGAAATGACCAAAGTCTCTAGAAGTGCTTTTCTCTCTGATGCAGAATTTGTGTCAGTATTTTTCTGACACGGTGTTTGTGTCAGAGCAGGGACTTTTGATGGAGAAGTTTGGAGATCAATTAATTTAAAATTCAACCTTGCTGTGAAGTTTCCTCCCAGCAGCTCTTGTTTTAGGAACATGGTTTTTCATGTACTTAAATTTGAGTCAAACACGCCAACAGGATTTCATATGGATGGAGCAGGTGCTTAACAGCACTATAGCCAACACCTGCAGCTAAATCACAAATTAATCTTTGCAAATTTTGTTTATAAAAAAACCAAAGCTGTACCCACTTGTACCTCCTGCTTGGCTCTGAAAGGTATGTTTAGATTAGATTTTTAATCTTTTCATGGCAATGATGAAGTCTTAATGTTGAATTTCTTTTTTATTATTATTTTTCATTTCCTACGGGCTAGAACTCTTGGAGCCACCAGCTTGCTGGACTTGCAATTAAAAGGAAGAGGGGAAAGCACCAAAGAGTGGGAAATGAAATTGAAAATATTGGCTATTGGCTTAAATTGTGTATTGCTGCTGTGAAACCTAAAAGTAAATATTTTGTACAAGGAAAATGCTGCTCACAGCCTGGGCAGGTGTTTTGCACCTGCAGACCCGCCAAGTTCTGGCTTTTTCCTTTATTTAGCAGCAATGTTTGCAGGTGAAATGTTTTCACACAAATCTTCCTCTCGTGCAAAGGTCCTCAAGACCTGGACAGCGAGCTGTGAGACTTCAAAAAGTGAGATTTTACGTGTCAGAACTGATATTTCTTCACCTGCTTTGCCGTGCAGAGCAAACTTTTACACAGGAACTTGTGAATTTCAGAGACACAAATTCACCTTTTAGGGGAAACGTGGCTTGTGGGGGCTTGTGGCTTGTCAGAAATGTATGTCCAAGCTTTTCTCTGGTTTACCATCATTTGATTGCTTCAGGATTAAATATGAAGTGTTGTGCAGTGATACAGGCTGCCTGTGTCTGCTGCAGGACATTATTCCTAACAGAGCAAATTGGAATTGACTCATCACTTTACTTAAGGATGAGTTTGTTCACATATATATTAATTATATTTATCAATATTTCAATATAATATAATATTAATATATAAGTATCATATAATTATATAGTAATCATGTGTGCAATAGTTAATTATTATATATTATATATTATATAATGGATACTATATATTATATAATATATTATGTACCATATATTATATAACATACAAAATAATATATAATATATAGATGTATTATTTTATTATATATAATATAATATAGAATAATAATTTGTATAATAATATGTTCACATATATATTAAATATTCATATATATATTTCATTTTGAAGTGGATTTTCTGCCTTTATTGTAGCAAAATAATTAAATACAAAGCTTTGTGCTCATTTTATAAGGGTTTTTTTTGGGGTTTTGCTGCTGCTCCACGGGTTTGGAGCCAGCCCCTCACTCAGTCACATGTTTTGCTGCATCCAGGTTCCTTTAGAGACTGAATCCTCAGTGAGCAGCACACAGATGGCAGCTTGTGCCAGCACTCCTGGGTTCGTTACTCCCCGTTTCAGATGGCTATTTAATTTGTTATCATTTTTGGCTGGAAAACTGGCTGTTCATGTAATCAAACGCCTGCTTTCTGTCACGCCCCAGGCATTTATTTTCATTACTGGGGTTGCTNTGCTCACAGGGAGCATTTTTTTCCTGATCTCTCATCTAAATCTACTCAGAAAAATGTAATAATGCCAGAGGGGATGACATCTTTAGTAGGCTTTACTGGTTTGTTTTCCTAATGACACCACAAAGCACATGGGGAAGTAGAAGGAGATAATCTAGGGTGCAGAAAGGTGGAAAAATCAAACTGGATGAACTCAGTTATGTGCAGAAAAATGGGGCACATTGTCTAAGCCTTTAGAATGAAAGTACTGTAATTATATTTTAGCATTGCAGTGTTAAGTGGTGCAGGGAATCCCAAAGGTCCACAAGCCAGTCCTGGATTCCATGTGGGTTTTTAGAACCAAGGGCACTTTGGCCCACAGCAGGAGCCAAAGGAACATTTTCCTGTGCTGTGTGATGGGATAATCCAGCTGCCAGCCCTGGCAGCAGCTGTGCCTGGGCTGGAACACACATGGGTGAGGAAAATATGGAAATACCCACCCAGAGTGAGGAGGAGAGGTTGTTCCCTGGTGAGGAGAGCAGGAGCAGGCAGCTGCTGAGGGCTCACCTGGAGCTGATGCTCCACCTGCAGGGACAGGACCCTTGGACAAGGAGCTTTTGATGCAAGTGCACAGGCAGAAGGAGGAGTGGGGAGAGCAGGGCATGATTAACAACTCTGCATTAATTGCAGCCTCAGTAAGCACAGCGTGGTGCCACACAGGCAGTGAGGAACCAGCTCAGTCCCCAGGGACTGCAGCATCTGCCATGGGCAGCTTCTCCCTGCCAGGCTGTGCCACCTCACCTTTGTGCTCCCCCGAGGCATTTTCCCCAAAAAACAACTCTGTTTAGAAAGCAAAATGAACATTCTAACAATATATTTTTTCTTTTCAGTACTGAAACAATCAGAAGATTTTTGCAATTCTTTCTTTAGTGCCTGAAATGACCAAAGTCTCTAGAAGTGCTTTTCTCTCTGATGCAGAATTTGTGTCAGTATTTTTCTGACACGGTGTTTGTGTCAGAGCAGGGACTTTTGATGGAGAAGTTTGGAGATCAATTAATTTAAAATTCAACCTTGCTGTGAAGTTTCCTCCCAGCAGCTCTTGTTTTAGGAACATGGTTTTTCATGTACTTAAATTTGAGTCAAACACGCCAACAGGATTTCATATGGATGGAGCAGGTGCTTAACAGCACTATAGCCAACACCTGCAGCTAAATCACAAATTAATCTTTGCAAATTTTGTTTATAAAAAAACCAAAGCTGTACCCACTTGTACCTCCTGCTTGGCTCTGAAAGGTATGTTTAGATTAGATTTTTAATCTTTTCATGGCAATGATGAAGTCTTAATGTTGAATTTCTTTTTTATTATTATTTTTCATTTCCTACGGGCTAGAACTCTTGGAGCCACCAGCTTGCTGGACTTGCAATTAAAAGGAAGAGGGGAAAGCACCAAAGAGTGGGAAATGAAATTGAAAATATTGGCTATTGGCTTAAATTGTGTATTGCTGCTGTGAAACCTAAAAGTAAATATTTTGTACAAGGAAAATGCTGCTCACAGCCTGGGCAGGTGTTTTGCACCTGCAGACCCGCCAAGTTCTGGCTTTTTCCTTTATTTAGCAGCAATGTTTGCAGGTGAAATGTTTTCACACAAATCTTCCTCTCGTGCAAAGGTCCTCAAGACCTGGACAGCGAGCTGTGAGACTTCAAAAAGTGAGATTTTACGTGTCAGAACTGATATTTCTTCACCTGCTTTGCCGTGCAGAGCAAACTTTTACACAGGAACTTGTGAATTTCAGAGACACAAATTCACCTTTTAGGGGAAACGTGGCTTGTGGGGGCTTGTGGCTTGTCAGAAATGTATGTCCAAGCTTTTCTCTGGTTTACCATCATTTGATTGCTTCAGGATTAAATATGAAGTGTTGTGCAGTGATACAGGCTGCCTGTGTCTGCTGCAGGACATTATTCCTAACAGAGCAAATTGGAATTGACTCATCACTTTACTTAAGGATGAGTTTGTTCACATATATATTAATTATATTTATCAATATTTCAATATAATATAATATTAATATATAAGTATCATATAATTATATAGTAATCATGTGTGCAATAGTTAATTATTATATATTATATNCTCAAAAAAAAAATAAAAAAAAAATTAAAAAAGGAGAAAACCCAAGCTGGAGGCTGGGTGTTGGAGTGGAGCTCTTTGGAGAGCTGGGTGTCCATCTGGTGTGTGAGTTTGGAATAAACAGATCCTGCTGGATCTTCAGGAGGTGTGAGAGCAGGATCTTAACCACAGCCACAGGGAGNGATGCTCCACCTGCAGGGACAGGACCCTTGGACAAGGAGCTTTTGATGCAAGTGCAGAGGCAGAAGGAGGAGTGGGGAGAGCAGGGCATGATTAACAACTCTGCATTAATTGCAGCCTCAGTAAGCACAGCGTGGTGCCACACAGGCAGTGAGGAACCAGCTCAGTCCCCAGGGACTGCAGCATCTGCCATGGGCAGCTTCTCCCTGCCAGGCTGTGCCACCTCACCTTTGTGCTCCCCCGAGGCATTTTCCCCAAAAAACAACTCTGTTTAGAAAGCAAAATGAACATTCTAACAATATATTTTTTCTTTTCAGTACTGAAACAATCAGAAGATTTTTGCAATTCTTTCTTTAGTGCCTGAAATGACCAAAGTCTCTAGAAGTGCTTTTCTCTCTGATGCAGAATTTGTGTATTTTTCTGACACGGTGTTTGTGTCAGAGCAGGGACTTTTGATGGAGAAGTTTGGAGATCAATTAATTTAAAATTCAGCCTTGCTGTGAAGTTTCCTCCCAGCAGCTCTTGTTTTAGGAACATGGTTTTTCATGTACTTAAATTTGAGTCAAACACGCCAACAGGATTTCATATGGATGGAGCAGGTGCTTAACAGCACTATAGCCAACACCTGCAGCTAAATCACAAATTAATCTTTGCAAATTTTGTTTATAAAAAAACCAAAGCTGTACCCACTTGTACCTCCTGCTTGGCTCTGAAAGGTATGTTTAGATTAGATTTTTAATCTTTTCATGGCAATGATGAAGTCTTAATGTTGAATTTCTTTTTTATTATTATTTTTCATTTCCTACGGGCTAGAACTCTTGGAGCCACCAGCTTGCTGGACTTGCAATTAAAAGGAAGAGGGGAAAGCACCAAAGAGTGGGAAATGAAATTGAAAATATTGGCTATTGGCTTAAATTGTGTATTGCTGCTGTGAAACCTAAAAGTAAATATTTTGTACAAGGAAAATGCTGCTCACAGCCTGGGCAGGTGTTTTGCACCTGCAGACCCGCCAAGTTCTGGCTTTTTCCTTTATTTAGCAGCAATGTTTGCAGGTGAAATGTTTTCACACAAATCTTCCTCTCGTGCAAAGGTCCTCAAGACCTGGACAGCGAGCTGTGAGACTTCAAAAAGTGAGATTTTACGTGTCAGAACTGATATTTCTTCACCTGCTTTGCCGTGCAGAGCAAACTTTTACACAGGAACTTGTGAATTTCAGAGACACAAATTCACCTTTTAGGGGAAACGTGGCTTGTGGGGGCTTGTGGCTTGTCAGAAATGTATGTCCAAGCTTTTCTCTGGTTTACCATCATTTGATTGCTTCAGGATTAAATATGAAGTGTTGTGCAGTGATACAGGCTGCCTGTGTCTGCTGCAGGACATTATTCCTAACAGAGCAAATTGGAATTGACTCATCACTTTACTTAAGGATGAGTTTGTTCACATATATATTAATTATATTTATCAATATTTCAATATAATATAATATTAATATATAAGTATCATATAATTATATAGTAATCATGTGTGCAATAGTTAATTATTATATATTATATATTATATAATGGATACTATATANGAGCTGGGTGTCCATCTGGTGTGTGAGTTTGGAATAAACAGATCCTGCTGGACCTTCAGGAGGTGTGAGAGCAGGATCTTAACAACAGCCACAGGGAGCGGTGCCTGCCTGGGGAGCACGAGATTTAACCCACTTTGGGAGACCTTAAAGGAGGGGAGAGCCCAGGAGGCATGAAAACAAAGAGGAAATTCCCACCCTCAGCGCCCCTCAGTTGTTCTGCCTGTAATTTTAGCAGTGTTTCCAATTCCATTCCCGGCTCCTTCAATTACACAGCATCTCTGCTACCTCAAAAACCTTTCTGCAACACTTGTGCCAGCTTTGCATTTCCTCACTGTCCAACCACAAAGCTGAAGGATTAGAGCAGAGCTGGGCAAGCCAAGCCCTGTGCTGGCACAGGGACCAGGCCATTCTGGGCCACAGTTCACTCATTATTGCTATTTGTTGACATGTTCTCTGTAATTTAAGGAGCTGTCTGCTTTCCCTGCCACTAAAGTCAGATGGGTGTCTGGGATTTTCTGCCCTGCACTTGATTATTTCTTCTGTCTCCACAGTAAGAGCCCAATCTGTCACTGGATTATGTACATTGACTTAGCAGTGAGATTTTAAGGCTGAAATGAGTGTATGAGAATTGGCTGCTGAAATCCTGAGGCCCTTGGGTCTGTGAGAGTGAAATATTGGGAGGGGAGGACTGAATAGAAATAATATTGTGCACAACCCAGGCAATATATGGAAGCCAAACAGCAAAGGCAAGCAAACAATTCCTTTCTATTTCCACCATGAAAATGTTTCATTTTTAATTCAGTATATAGGTAACAGGGGGGGTTTTAAAAGGCCATTAGCCAAGGATTTCCTCTTGGTTGATTTTATTTTCTTACAACAGAATCCCCCTGATTACAAATTCCTTAAAGTAAAATCACGTAGCAGCATTTCCCTTAATTAAACCATGAGAAATGTTTAATATTTTTAAGGTTTCTGGGCAGAAAGGTGTGTGTCTCAGTAACCAGGTATCACCCAGCTGCCCTCCCCCAGGTCCTGCCCTGGTAACACCACACCAAGGTCCAGGAGTTCTCTCTGGCTCCTGCTCAATGGTCCATTTTAATTTGGACACTCTAATTCAGGTAACTGAGTCCACAAAGCCACTGATTCCTAAAGAAATAGTCACCCTGAGCAATTCTTACTTGAAATTATTCAGATTTTGCCTTTAATAAATGACAAATTTTTAAAGGAATTTTAAAATTCTATCAAAATAAGAAAATAGTTGGGTTTCTAGAAAGTGATCATTTTTTCATTTCAATATTCCAGGTATCTCCATCTCAAAAATGAGATGCTTCACATGGGAACAAAATGTTTTGGGCCGCACAGAACCGATGACAAGAAATCTGAATTTCTCTTCCTCGAGGAGTTTCAAAGTGTTGATGGATTGTCCTGATGCACCACATGAAACACTTCCAAAACCTTACAGCTCTTCAGGGAACAGGAAAAATCTTCCCACTCAGTTCTTGTGGCAATGGAGGTATTTCATACTGAACTTTAAAAACATTGACAGATTTCTCCCTGCAGCCAAAGGAAGGCAGTGAGAGTTTGTGTGTTTCAAAGAAAATTGAGATTCTGGCAGACAACATCAATGTCTGTGTGTGTGTCTTTCAAAATGCAGTTGTCACCCAATGCAGTTGTAGTATGAATCATATCCTGAAGAGTTATATAAGGTTTGGGCTGTGAGTAAAAGGCGGGGTTTATTTTCCCCCAGGGAAAATTTGAATCTAGTGAAAAATTTTGATTCTAGTGAAAAAAATAAAAATAAAATATTAAAATAATATATTATAAGAAAAATAGACAATAAAATATTAAAATAAAATATCATTTGAAATAATATTACATCATATTAGATCATATTATATATTATATATTACAAATNAATGAGAAGTCAATATTATTATTATTATTATATTCTATCTATAATCTAATACATATTTTATATACACACTATATATAAGATATTATAATATATAATATATAATATATTAATATAATATATAGATTATATATAATATATAATATAATAGATAATATATAATATTATATATTAACATATGAATGTATATTGCTATATATCATATTATATTATATATAAATCTATTATAAATATTTATTGTTATATATTATATTATATATTGTTAATTGTAACAATAACTGAAAAGCTGGAAGCCCTAGAATTAGGAGCCTATTTATCCTAGTTCAGTATATTGTATTTATAAATGGATAAATATCAGTGTACAGAGGGTCAGTGTAGAGAACAGCTTTTGTGGCCTGAATTTAGCAACCACTCCATTCTGATGATAAATAAGAAAGGTCCCCTTGGTTATGTAAAAAGGAGAGGGAAGCATCTCAGTGAATAATCCCGAGGGATTACAGGGTGCCAGTGAAAGTCCAGTATTAGCCAGCAGCCAATGGCTTCACATCTGGAGCTGGGAGCCCACAGGCAGCTGGGGGGTGGCACTCATTAAAAATAGATCTGCTGGAGGGCTAAGATGATTATTGGTGCTGATTTGCAGGATTAGACACGGGCAGCAGTCTGTCAGGCTATTTCTTCACTCGAGCACACAAAACCTCCTCCAGGGCCGCTGCAAACAGGGGCTCGTGGCTGGGGAAGGGAGGATTTGGGAGGGGAGAGGGAGGATTTGGGAGGGGAGAGGGAGGACACTTCCCTCTGCTCCTCTGCTGTGGTGCTTGGAGACCTGAGAGCTGACCTTGGAGAGCTGAGCTCATGCCAGACCTGCAGAGATTTGTGTGGCTGAAACGCTGGAGATGGGAATGATGAACGGATCTCCCTGCCCGCTGCCGTGGAGCCTTTGCAGCTGGATTTATATCCAGTGTAAGGAAGCTGCAGGGGAGCAGGAAGGTGGAAAGATCATAGAGAAAGGCTTCATAAAATCAGGCCTGCTCTCCTGGAATCAGTGGCTGGCTGTGTCAAGCTGGCACTGTGCAGGTTCCCATGTGAAAGCAATCCTGGTGTGAGCAGTTTGTTAACATAACAATCTATTCCTCAGTAAAAAACCAACTTGCTCCTGTATAAACTGGTTTTACACCGTTAGAAAAATGAAAACTATCTCTCACAAACAACTTTTCTGCATGTACACACCCAGAGTTTGAGTTACCAATCAATACAGAATAACAATTTGTTACTGACCAATAAAGTGATTGGCAAGAAAGAGCCTGACCAATTGGAGTCCCACACGAGGTCAGTAAAAAAAAAGTTTTGCGAATAAAGAAGGGGCTTTTTCTACCATGAAGAAGATCAAGCCCTGTGTGATTTATTCCCATAAGCAGAGAGTTACAGTTCATTTCTTTGAAGGAAATCTGGATACATGGGATGGACTGAGAGAAGTGGATGCAATTCATAGCTTTATTTTAGAATAAACAAATCAGAGTAGTGTAGTCCCCACAGAAATAACAGTGTGCAAAAATCTGACTAGGAAACCCTTGCTTTCCTTGTTACTAATTCCTCCTTATTCTTATTTTCAGAATTGGTCTGTATTGCAAGAAAACACTTAGCAAATATTGCAGGGGAAGAATAGATTTCTGTTCAGGGACGGGAAAAATATGCACTTTTTGAGGCTAAACAAGCAGTTTGGATAACCAGAGGTATATGATCCTGACAACCCATTTCCCTTCATTTGCTGAGACAATGATAGAACAAACAATTTAAAATAATAAGCACATTCAGAAGCATTACAACGTGTGCTGTCTGCCAAGGGGGGAAAGTCTCATCCATCAAAGAAATTATTACAGGTAGTTTGCCCAGATCCTGCTAATTCCAATATGTACCACAATTTCCTCCTAGTTCCTGGTTTATGTGTTTATTGATGGTGAATGAATATTCTGTTGAATCATCTGAGCACTGGACTTTCAGCTGGCCATTAAGTTAACTACTGAGAAATTAGAGTTGAACCTCAGAAATGCAGATTCATGGGGGTTATTTGGTAATTCTTTAATCAACTGCTCCCGCTGAATTGCCACATTCATTTTGTTTTACCTGGGGCTGTGCCATCCATAGTTACCATTCAGATTAACCTGTCAGGTCAAGTAAATGTACTTTTCTAATTAGATTCTTAATGTTTCCATCTGTGGCTCGGACAAAATATTTCAAGATCCTTTCCCACCTTGGTTCAGAAACTCTCTCCTGAGAGAGGAATTGCTGAAAAAAGCCAAGGCGTCCCCAGCAGCCAATTCCCCCACGCAGATGCGGGTGGATTCAGTGGGGATTCACATCTTGGAGCAGAGAAAATAAAAGAGAAGCCCATAAACCCAGTTATTGAAGCCCTGACAGGCAGCAGCACTTCCTAAGCCTAATGGCAGCAGCCAGTGTGTGCTTTGGAGACAATCTCACTCAGTGCTTCCCCTGTAAATAATCACAAGATACAATGGATCTGTGGGAATTAAGTTCTTAGGAGGCGGTGATGTCATGTCCACAGATTCAGGGCACTATTCACTTGCTTTTGGGAAACATTTGATAGTTACATAATATTCCTCAATCCATGTTCTGGATCAGCTTTGCTCCATCAGGCTTTTCCCATTACTTTAATAACTTCTGGCCCCAGCTTCACAAGTTGGTGGGGTTTTTTGGTTTTTTTTTTTAATGTGCCACCACATTTTAAAATAAAAAGAAAAAGGAAAAAGGCAAAAAACCAAACAAACAAACAAACAAAAAAAAACTAAGAAAAAAGCCAGGGAATCCAGCAACTTCTAATTCATGGTTGTTACTCACATGGATATAAATAATAGGGGTTGTTTAAGTGAGGGCAGCTTATTTCTTATCTGAGGAAATATTAATGCCTTCCCTGTTATCTAATTCAGCATAATGTAAGGGGATTTAGTGGAGATTAAGAGAGAAAGTGGGAGAAGGATTTATATTCTTTAGGGCCATGCTGGTGCTCCCAGGAGTTTTGGCATCACTTCCATTAGAAGAGGTGATCGCTCTCCGAGGAGTTAAAATAATTGGAAGGAGAGTCAAGCTCTTACACTGGAATGAAAAGTCCTGAGGAAAAAAAGAAGCAATGGTTCAAGTTTCAGACTCCCTGCCCTGCTGCTGGAGGGAAACATCTTTGTTCTCAGACCTGGAGCCTGAGGAAAGGCCAGCACCCCAGCAGCAGTTAATTTTTAACAGCTCTGCTCCTCTGCAGAGATTCACTCCCTCAGGGTGCTCCAGGCTGGCCAGACAGTGACAGAGAACAGTTCTATAATTTAATGTTATCAAACCTGTCCTATTATGTGTGCAGCTCCTTGGGGAGAGCTCTGGGAGAGGCTGTAACACCTCCAGGGGATGGACCCAGCACTCCCCCAGTCAATGCATTGAGCTTTATGGATATCTATTGGTTTTATCCAGGAATAAAACCAATTTTATGGTTTGTGTATTGTGTATAGATGGGGAGCTATATCAGAAGTCTACTTCTGTTTGCCCTGAATGATTTGATATGATTGAATCCCCAAATTTACCATTCAAGGAATGCTCTGCAGCAGAGTGCCTCTTTCTAGTGCCAACATGAAATACTTGAATAACATTTGCTCCTCAGCCTTGGAGCCCAAAGCATCACCTTGTTTCCTGAAGGTCACATATTTCCACAAGCATTTTGGAGAAGTGAGATGAATCTATTCATCACAAACTTACTCTTGACAAGTATTTTTTAAACAGGGAAAGGCTTATGCAAAGTCAACCACTTTTGTGGGGTTTTATGAGATTCCAGCTGATGCCAACAACGGATTCAAGTAAATTTTGTGGGAGCCTGGTTGTGTTAAGCAGCCAGCAGTGACAGACGTTTTCCTCAGCATCTCAGCTAGTGGGTAAAATGCAAGGTTGACTTTTTCCCTGTGGAGGTGACATTGGTAGATATGCACAATTATACCTTGATGAGGATGAAAATGGGATCCCTCCAGGGCAGTGTGAAGGCACCAGACTATTTATGACATTTGATCTTACAGTTCTGCTGAATGTAATTGCTCCTTTTGGTGCTAACTGAACAAAAGCAGGTCAGAAACTCAATACTTCCAGGCTGTGTAGTGAAACAAAAACCACCTTTCCACACAAAGGAGGCTTGAAGGGCAGGAACAAGATTAAAATATTAAAATGTGGATTTGAGCTAAGGAAAGTTACATCTGCAGTCATCCTTATTCATCCTGTGAGTGTGGAAATCTGTGTCTGTCCTTCCTGGGACTGCAGCAAACCTCTGGCATGGTCTGACCAGGATCATGGACATTTGCTGTTTGAAGCAGATTGGAGGTAATTCCATCCAGATCATTGGGTTTTACAGCCTGCTCATTTTTATTGCTCGTTATTCCAAGCAAAAGGAGTAATCCTCTGGGAAGGGAAAGAGAAAAAAACCCTGGATATAATAATACAGCTGTAACCATGCTGCCCAGTCATTTGCATCCACAAATGGAAACTCTCTGTGAAAGTGAAGAACCTTCATGGTATGTAGGTTCAATGTAGCCATTCTCTGGCCAGCTTAATCCAGCCAGTGATCCCATAATCCATATTCCATTTACTGGCTTCCCCTCCTAACTGGTTTGGAGTCAGCATGATTTCTTCCAAATGCTAATGAAAACCAGGGAGCACTTACTCAGGGAAGCAAATGGAAATAAAATCCATATTTGCAGCCATTATTACAGCTCGGCTCTGACTTTGGCTTTATGTCACTTTATGGCATTTTGTTGAGCTCAGATTCCAGCCTTTGTTCTTTTCTGACCTGGAATATTGGAGGAGTTTGAGATGACTACAAAAATTTTTGCTTAGGAAATCAAAGAAACAGTTTCCTGTGGAATTCTCAAATATGAACAAACTTGTTCTGTTTGTTTGGGTTTTTTTTCCAAGAAATATGAAAATTACATGACAGATTTCTGAACTTCTTCTGTTCATCACCCTACATGTGCAATCTTTTTGTTTGAGCTTCTCTCACGAGCAATCTTCACAGCAGCCATGCCTCCCCACTCTGCTGTTATTTATCCATCCATCCCCCAGCCCTTGGATATTCCTGCATGAATTCTCACCAGAATCCTTTTCCTGGAACAGCCACTGCTGTATCTCCCATGGAACAGCTCCTCTGGGTGTGTGTTTGCCCATTTTCACTGCAGCTCAGTGACAGAAACAAGGGTGAGGCTGCTCTCTCCTCGGTTTGTAATGCCTGGAGGTGCTCAGAGGAGAGCTCTGGCTGACCCAGCAACCCAGTGGGATCTCAGAGCTGTGATAAATGAATCTAGAGCTCAAATTTACACACCAGGGCTCAGCCACTCCATGCCTTGGTCCAGGAAAGCTGGGACACAGCACTGAGGACACTCCTGGCAAAGAGTCTCTGTCCATTGACCTGGTGGAAGAGCTGGTTCACTTTTTGCTTAATTTCCTCTTGGTTTGTTTTCCATCTGTTCTGGGGTGATTGATGGTTAATTTACAACTTTCTCTGAAAGAATCAGAAATAATAATGAAATATAATAATTAAAGTGAAATAATTAATCAGGATTCCCTCAAATCTGAAATGGGACCCCTAAATCAGGCCCCCATGTCAGGAGCTTTCCTCACCACCACCTCACCCCAGTCCTTCCTCACTCCATTATGTGTGGAGACGCTGAGTTTAATTGTGTTATTCCTGGCAAAGAAGGAGAAAAAAAGCAGAGGAAAACTAGTTCTAACAATCCTATTTGTGAATTATAACTGTACACTCTAATCTAATCATGTTTCTCTTTCCCCAGATGTGGAGAATTTTAAGAGTGCCTCATTACCGACCACTAATTAAATCTGCTGTGAAAGAAAAGTTGGGTGAAATCCTGCCAGCTTGGAGCTGCTGGCAAAGCTCCCACTGACTTCAGTGGCACTCAAGTGTTGCTTTTTGGGTTTTGGTCTAATCAGAAGATGATCTTTGTAATTATATATTATCTGGTAACATCTGGGATCTCCAATTAAATCTCAGGCCTCATGGCACTGGGCAAGTAAAGAGGTTTATTTGGGTTTTAGGTCATTCATCATGGGTAAAATCCTGACAAGTGCCTGCCTAGAACCAAAGGATTTTTTTTTCCTGGGGGCCCACAGCCCCCTTTGAAGCCAGAGTCTTTCCAGAGTGTGTGTTTGGGTCTGGAAGGATTATCAGCCCCAAACAAGAAGGACTCAGGGGTTGGTGTAGGGGCCAGACATCCTGGGGAAGGCTGGCTGGAGTTCTTGTGAGGTGTGGCAGCAGTGCAGGAGGGACCAGAACAACACCCAAAACACAGGAGAAAGGAGAGAAGGGTGTGGGGTCTGCCTTGAGGGGGCTGAGCTGCTCCAGGGCCTGCTGTGAGCCAGAGATGTGAAAATCCAGTGTATCATGGTCCTCAGATCAGTGATATTTACAGCTGGGGCCTGGCCTGATGGTGACTTTCCTAATTCCTCCCTAAAACTCATTTAAATTCCTCACTGGCTTGTTTTTCCCTTCCCCTTGATGTATGTAGTTCAATTAAAAGGCAGCATGAGGGCAGTGTCTACAAGAATTTGTTTATTTCCACATTTTGCCTCCAACAGAAGTTCTCTAAATGCTCCGCTTCTACAGCAACATATTTTCCACTTCTTTTTATTTCCCTCTCCTCTAAGCTGCTAAAACTTTGCTTTAAAACTGCAGTGTGAGTTAACAAGTGAGTGCCCAAATCCCAGCCTGTTGGTATAAACTGAATTTCCCATTTGTGGCCACTCACCTGATGTGTCAGGCTAACAGGGCAGACAGAAAGAGGCTCAGATTTGGTTTCCTGATTTCCCTCTTTGCTCAAAGGAGCACTGCAATGAAAGGAGACTTTTCTGGCTGTGTTTTACCCTTGTCTCTCAGCAGCACTTTTGAGTTAGATCCCTTCCTGTTTAATCTGTAAGGGTAATTGTCGATGAAAAAGGACAGAATTAGGTCTCTGTCATAGCACCACTGTGTTTTCTTCCTTGGGGATGCTGCAAATCAGACACCTTCCACCAGCAGGTGTCTGAGAATTAGTAAATAAATCCTTTATTTTGTACAAGCTTTCTGAAGAGCTTTTCCCATGTCTAGTGCACACCATGAGTTTTTTCTGAAAATGCTTTAACACCATGAAGTGCTTGTTTACATCAGCAGCTGAAGGGGTGTGTGTGCCCTGAACCTGTAGTGCTTCCTTTGGCTAATTACAAACCTAATCAGTAATTCCTTTTACATTTCCGCTGACTTTGTATCTCTGAAGAGAGATTTTAAGGTGAAGGGGCTTGAAACACCCAGCTGTGGAACAGCAGAGCACAGTCAGAGCACCACAGTCCTTTCATTTCAGCTGGGACTCTCTGTGGGAAAGGGCTCTTGTGGAAATTTATTCTAAGTAGTTTTTAATGATGTTGTGTTAATACAGTGGCTGTGCTTCTTCAGGTTACCATTGAAAGATGTTCCTTTTAATACAGGGGGATTTCTGGGAGAAAGTCCTTTGTCCTAAGCTGGTCACACATCCAGCTGCAGTGAACAGGGCTCTGTGCAGCATCTTCTGTTCCCAGATGGATACTCAGTGGTAAAAATGGCCATACATCAGTAGCAGAGTGTACATTTAGAAGAACCAGTATCCCATAAAAAAAATTAAATAGCCCTTTGCCTTTCATCTGTGCCACTCTCTGCAGTGGAAGATGCAGTTTGTGTCTGCAGGGACAAATCTGAACCAGGGGCTGTCAGTGGGATGGGAAAGGCAGAGCACAGCCCTGAGCTGGCATTAATCAGTGCTGTGCAAGGGCACAAGTAATCACAGAGGCTGCACCAAGTAGAACTGCAGGAAAACAGCCTGGGGGGCTGGGTTGTGGCTGTGCACCCAGGTGCTGCTGAGGGCCCAGTCTCCACTTTATTGTCAATTCACCTTTCAAAGCAAAACTCTCCTTGCTCTCGGTTTGTTCACGCAGATGTTTCAGAACTCACTCCATGGACAAGTGTACTCAGTCTGCCAAGACTCTCCATCCTCTTCCTCCTGTTAAAAATCATCATATGCATGAACATCACAGTATCTTAGCTGAAAAAGCTCCTTACTTCAACTGGGACAGCTGAATTCTTTAAAAATGTCCAAAACACCCTTAAAGATCTCAGCAAAGGCATCTCCCAGTGTAATTCTAGAGTGGATGTGATCCCCAGCCCAGTTCCAGTTTGCAGAGCCATGCTGTGATTTCAGATCCTCCAGCTCTGGATGTTTCTATTGTGACATTTTCTGCACCATAAAAACACTCACATTTTCAAGTTAAATCAACACTTGTGGCAGAATGGGTACCAGAATTGCAGTCAGATCCTCAATTGCCTTTAAGAGAAGGGAAAATGCTGTGTGACATTTGATGATGACACTAACAGCATCACTAAAATAAATTAAATGAATGTTATCTCTTTTTCTGAGTGGCTTTTAGAGTCTTTATAATGCTTTTTGGATTGTTACTGCAGAGTAGCATTAACAAAGTACCAAACATCTATTTCATGTAATTCATCTTTTGCAATATTTGCTAGTCCTGGAGTAATGGAGGAGCCATTCTTAACTGGAAATGGAAGAAATGGAGCATCAGAAGAGATAGGATGCTATCAAATAAGAAAGCAAACAAGTCTCTGAAATTAGAAAATGTGAGTTTTCAGCTTTCAGTACCTTCTCAAACAGAACTGATAATGCCATGTGGGGTTACAGGAGGTTTACCCACGGCTGTTAAGCTGCAAAGAGCTTTTGTACATAGATTTAATTACCAAACAAAATCAGACCTCACTGGAAATGAGCATTCTCTCTATATTCATCCTCAAATGGCAAACTTCTTAAGAAAGTTTGAGCCCTGACTTCTAAAACTCCACAACTCTGAGATTTGCACTTGCATGAGGCAAGCCTGGCTTTGAGTTGAAGGTAAGGCTTTGAGTTTAAAGCAGGAATCTCAGAGCAGCTGGGATTCAGGGAGTCTGAGGTTTATTCTGAACTTTGTGTGACTACCTAGGGCACTCTGAAAAAAAGAGAAAACTCTCTGTTTTGACTTATGAGGGGGATTAAAAGCTCAAGGTGACATAAATCACAGATAAGTGTTTTGAGGAGGAGTTTGGCTCTCCAGATGTGCTGTTCTCAGTTTGCAGGGGCAGAGTTAAAGAATTTCAGTGACCACCTTTGACTAGAAGGTTCACAAGCCCTTGCCCTGGGCCATTTGTCAGACATGGCATCATGAAGGTGTCCCAGGGATGGTTCAGGCCATGTTTGTGCCTGTCTGGATGTGCCTTTCACTGTTCAACAGCAACACCACCGGGAGCTCAGGGCCAGGGTGCCAAGATCGTGTCTCAGCTCACTAACCCAAACTGCACTGGTTGCTCTAACCCCATTTTCTATATTATCTTATAAAACAACAGTTTTCAGCTTTTGGTGAGGTCTCAGAAGGCACTGAATGAAGCCCCAGTGAAGAACCAATTCGCCCCAAAGCACAGGAGTCCCCCAGAGGAGCCTGTTTGTGGAATCACTGCGTTACAATTAGCTCTGCACAGTCCTTCTGTGAGGAATTACAGGACCTTACTTGCAGCATCTGTCAAAATAATTGCACCTCTCAGTGATTTTTATCCCTCCATTCCTTGTTTTAAATATGTTCATTAATTAAGTGGCTCAGCTCATTTCAAAGTGGCCCTGAACTGAAATGAGCAGCACATCTTCCTCATTATCCTGGGAGCAGGTTGGGAACTCGAGCAAACTGAAACTCTTTCTGTCAGCTCTTGGAGCCTTCTCTGTTCCTCTGCTTGTTCTGATAAGGGGACAACACTGTAAAGGGAGAGGATGTTATTTTGGAGCTGTAGGTGACAGGTGACACCAGAGGGCTGACATTGCACCGGTTGTCCTAGATTGCAAGGCAATGTGTGTGTTCTATTACCATCTGTCAGAGCTGGGGCAGTTCTCTGCTGTTCTTTGGGCAGTTTCCTTTATCTCTCCCACAGCCAGTCCTCCCTCCAGCAGATCTCTTCTGTCCATGGCCAGTGAGTGTCCCTGCATGGCTGATCAAATTCCATCATCCCATGGGGAGATGCTCCGCCCAGGGGAGGAGCCAAGCATTCCTACCTGGATACAATCTGCCCCTGGAACACCACAGCAGCCTTTGCCCACTGCATTCCCAGAGGAGCAGCTTTCTTCTGCCCTGCATTCCCAGAGGGAGAGCAGGCCCATCTCCAGCAGCCCTGGAGCTTCAGAGGAAAACTCCAGCCTTGTCCAGGATCCCTGCTCCAGCAGAACCACAGCTGGCACTGCAGGAGGGCTGAGCCCCCATGGGATGGGACTGTGCCACCACCCTGACCCACAGGGGTCAGCTCCTGCTCTGACTCTGGCAGTGTTGTTCTGTATTACTGCATTGTTTATTTTATTTTTTTTTCTTCCCGAATACAGAACTGTTATTCCTACTCTCACATCTTTGCCTAAGAGCCCCTTAATTTCAAATTTATAACAATTCAGAGGGAGGGGGTTTACAGTTTCCATTTCAGGGGAGGCTCCTGCCTTCCTTAGCAGACACCTGTCTTTTCAAACCCAGACACAGGTATATCCAGAAATAGGTGTGGTTTTCCTTCTGGAGACAGAAGGATGGCACAGGGTGAGCCAGGGAGCCTGGATGTGCTGCTTTGGGCTGGGACAGAGCTCATCTCCTCCACGTGGCATCAGGCTGTGGTTTGGCTTTGTGCTGGAAGCTGTTGAGAATTCAGGGATGTTTTGGTTCAGCCAAAGGCCTCTTCTGCTCCTCATGCCACCCTGGCAGGGACACAGCCAGGACAGCTGACCCAGCTGAGCAAGGGGTGAATTATTCCCTTCTTGTAGGGGCAGGGTGAGGATGGGAGGGTGCAGAGCTCTTGCTCCAGGTGTGGGCACCTGCAAATGTCACTTTGTGTCACTTTTTTCATCCTGTGCTGCTCCCCAAGCATCTCTGAAAGCACTCCCAGGGAAATGCAGATGAGCCAGATTGGAATCATCTGCAAAGAAGCAGGAGCTGAGGGGTGTTTCAATGCAGTGGTTCTAATGGCTCCCCATTTCCTGCTAGGGAAACGTGTAACTAATTAAGTGTATGACATTCATTTAATTCAAACAATAAAACATGCTCGTGTCATCAGAATTATTTACTAAACACACATTTTCCTGGAGGGAGAGGGAGAGAGTTTGTAAACAAAATAAAATACATGTTTATCACCTTTCTGAATCCCAGGTGAAGCTGTTGTCAACACAATGAGGGCATTAATTAATATTTATTTTATGTTTTCTATTAATTTTACATTATCAATTTATTAATAATTATTATTATATTATTATATTATTTCTTATTAACATATTAACTGTAATTATAACATTATTTACTATTAATATAGGAAATAATACTTGTTTGAAGGTTAAAACTCAGCCTCTGTGCTGAGCACTACCTGATTTCTGTCTGCCTTCCCAGCAGAATCTGTTGTGTCTAATTGGAGATTATCCCAAGTATTCCAACACAGCCCAAATCTGACAGTTCAGCTGAGCACTGGAGTAATGACTTAAATAATGCACCTTGGAAAAGTTAATCCTTAAAAATCCATTAGACATATCTTGTTTTCCAGGTCAAAGCAGAGCTATATTTAACTTTTCATAGGAATTCAGGAATTTGGGGATGGGGGACAGAGAGAGCACTGAGCAGTTATTCTGTGGCTCATCTCATGGTGCAAAACAAACTTGCTCATTCTGTGGAAGTGCAACAAAAATTGGATTTTTTTCCACTCCCCCCAGATCTTGTCCCAGCAGATGACAGCCAGGCACAGAAATAAAATAAAGCACCATATCAAAGAGATATTAAATCCTGCTGCCAACAATTGGCTTCATTTTTCTAGTTATTGATTGCTGTCAAGGTCCTGTCTGGGGAAGGCTGCAGAGTCCTGGTTTATGACAGCTCACAGAAACAAGGGATCTTCAAATCCTTGCTCTGGGAACGTTTCTATTTTGCCACTTAAATTCTCCCACGAGCTGTGATATTTTATTCCTTAGATCAAGAGGCCCAGAAAGGCACGAAGTTTTCCCTGTCTGCTCTGGGACAAGGAGGGAGAGGCTGCTGGAAGCATCCTGCAGGTCAGGCATTGTCACCCTGAGGTACACAGAGAGCTCTGGCTGTGACCCCTCTGTGCCAGGAGCACTGCAGCACAGCACAGACACTCCCAACACACCAGAACCCTCAAAAACAGCTTCATTTTTCCTTCTTCATTTCAACAGCAACTTTGGAGAGCCACACAGCTTAAACCCCAAGCCCTTTGAATTGTTCTACTCTGTAAATGCCATATCAGTGCTGTGAGTGTAAAATCCATCCCATCCTCTCCAGGCTGGAATCATTTCTGCCTAACCATTTCCCCCAGGAGGCTCAAAGAATGAATTTTCTCCAAGGAGGTGAAAGGAGTTGGCAGCAAACCACTCAGGCCAGTGGTTGGAGCAGTTTTGGGGTTTGTCTGAAGCAATCACAGGGCAGCAACAAAATTCCTGCTTTCCCCTCTCCTTTCTCCCAGAGTTTCTTTACCAAATGTAGGGGATCTATCACATATTGAAGCTCCATTCACAGTTTTCTTCCTTCTGCTCATTTTTCCCCATCTATTTCCCACATGGGGACTCAGCCAGCCCAGCGTGCAGCGCTGCCTTTGATCTGTGCACCAGAAAATCTGTATCAAGTCAGCTGCACATTTCTAAGCAGATTAAATTTGCCCTTGTGGTTCATCTGAAGCCTGACAGATCTCTCCTTTGTGTGCTTTGAGGTCCAAGATCCCAAACCAGCAAAACCCTACAGCCCATATGGAAGTTGAAACATATGAGGCCTCCTTCAATGGGAATTATTTAAAGTGCTTAAAGCCTCGTGCTGCCAAAATCCTCTGCTTTTCTACCCTTACCAGTGACCTTCACCTGAAGATTACTGAAGTGTTCTAGACTTGTAATTTGAGGGTTTTTGGAAGATGGTTTTGGAGAAGTGAAAAAACCCTACAGTCTTCATGTGGAGAGGTGGAGGCCTGTGGCATTCACATTCTCTGGAAAATCCCTTCGCCCAGGATTTTTCTCCTGGGAAGCTGAGAAGCCTCAGAGAAAAAGGAAAACAATTCTTATCTCATTTGCTTCTCCTGTGTTTTGCTCCTTTGGAATGTGTTTGGAGATTGTTTACCCACAGGTGATTGTTCCATTGGATTCTGGTCTGAGTTGTTTTGACTCTTTGGCCAATCAGTGCCAAGCTGTGTTGGGACTCTGGAGAGAGTCACGAGTTTTCATTATTATCTTTTTAGCCTTCTGTAAGTATCCTTTCTGTATTCTTTAATATAGTATAGTATTCTTTAATATAATATAATATCATAAAATAATACATTATCCTTCTGAGCAAAGAAAACAGCCTGCTTTTCCCAGCAGGAGCTGCAGAAGGTCTATTTGGGGGATCTGACATCTACCCCGGCTTCCAGGAAGCAGTTTTACCAGTTTGAGAGTCAACTTTGAGAGAAGTAAAAATTCTGAACCAACTCCAGGCTCAGCTCCCTTCTCTAAGTAAAAACAGAAATTCAGTTTCTCAACTGCCAAACAAAGCTGAAAGGTTGTCATGCCTGGGGAAATTGATATATTAGTACTTTTTATACAAATGCCATTTTTTGGTGGCTATTCAGCCCAATATATCCTGGGAGCTATTTTTGAGTGCCATGCACAGCGGAAAATAGCCCTCTGAGGTCAGGAGCCAAACCCAGAAGGAACAAGCCTCCCAAGTATTCTTCTGGATGGTGCCCATCCTCCCTCATCTATGGAAATATTCCCATTTTGGTGCAAATCATTTATCTGGGAAATTGCAAATGTCAAGGTAAAATGTAATGAAAGGAGTGGGAACAAGAGGAAACTGTGCCCAGTTTTCCTCTCCTTTTGCACTACCCTGTAGCCTTTTTGAAATGTGAAACTATTCTCCAAAATATGCTTCTTTGGAATAAACTGCATGTTATTTATGGTTTCTGACAAGATTCTAAGCTACTGATACCCTTGATTTGTGTGTTTAATTTGTTTTTTTTGCAAGAAAAACAGAGAGCAGTTGCTTGTGTGAACCTGAAATCTATTGCAGGCATCCCAATTCTTGACTGAGGAAGTTCAAGGAAATACTTTATCTGAAAAATGAATTGCTCCTTTTAATCTTTTCAATCTGCTAAGTAAAAAAAGAAATAAATAAATAAAAGAAAAAAAAACAAAATTAAATGGAAAATAACAGACCAATTTTTGATTCAAATAGGACTGAAAGAAATCTAACTGATGGGGGAAGAATCCTGGCTGGTGGTTTTTGTGGGATCTGCAGCTTGGAAAAGCTGAGGGGGAGAATGTCAAGGGGACATCTCTGATTTAGCTCCTGGGGCTGAGGGGATAAAGGGATCTCACTGCTCATATACAGTGAGGAATGAGCAGGGATGAGCAGGGATTTTTTATCATTTTGTTGATCCTGATAAAGCCATTTTGGCTGCTTCTGGAAGTGACTTAAATTGCTGGGGTGGGACAGCCCAGTGGGTAACGCTGACACAGAGCCTACAACATCCATCCCAGCCTGATGCTCCCAACCCAGGTGCAACAACCTCCTCCTCATCTTCATCCTCATCCTCCTTATCCTACTCATCTTCTTCCTCCTCCTCCTCCTCCTCCCCTGCTGCATCTGCACTGCCACATTTATCCCCTGCACAGGGCTCAGTGGCACCTGAAGCTCTGAGGAATCAGGAGATTTGTGTTTGCTGCCATCGAGACCACCCTGGCTATTTCATCTTCAGCCCATAAAAGTTGCAGCCTGTGCCTCTAAAATATTCTTACAACCCTTGGAGCCGTGGCTGCAGCACATGGCTGGGGAGGAAGCGAGGCAGCTTGCCATGTTTTTCCCATCCTTGCTCATAAATAGCCTTTGCTTTGATGTTTCAGATGACCTTAGCATCCATCAACAGTTGCAGCCCTCAGCAGCTCATTTAGTGAGCTGATGTTTGTAAATAAAGTGGAGATTTTAATCCACAGTAGCAAAAGGTCAGTTGGAAATGGGGAATGATTTACCCGTGGGTCTGTCTCCTCTGTCACAGAACTGGGCTGTAAAAGTCACAAACTGTTTTAGTGCAAATCAGGAAAAAAATTGATTTAATTAGATAGTGAAATATCAAGGTAGCAATGGCTGGGAGTAATTTCTGTCAATTTAAACTCTCTTTTTAGTAAAGCATCTCTTGTAAACCACTCCTATGTCCTCTGTTCACAAACCTTTAACTCTCTGGGAGCAGATTCATTCCCAAACATCTCAGCCATCTCTGCTCTCCCTGACCCCATGTGGGAGCTCCCTCCTGCTCTGACATCCCATTCCTCCTCACTGATCCCCTGCCAGAGGTGGAGGTCACGGCAGGGGCCCCGCAGGGAGAGGTGCTCCCAGCAGCTGCCTTTCCTTGCCCTGAACCACAAGCTCTTTGCTGACAGTTTTCTAGCTTTTGTGATCTCTGGAATTCATCATTTTCAGCACAAAAAAAAAAAAAAATCCCCAACATCTGTGCAAGGAAATGTCCTTGGTAGCTCAGCATCCCAGGGCTGTGTGCACATAACCACAGCAAGCAGCACAGAACTGTCCTCCAGATCCAGCTCTGGTGACAGGAAAGGGAAATCTCCCATAAATTACAGTTGTGCTTTTAAAAGTTTGTAAGCAAACAGCCACGAATCCCCTTTGTTCCCCACAAGGGCCTGTTTGTGCAAGATGCATGCTGAGGGCAGGCCTTGGGCAATGCAGGGTGCCCCTGTTCAAGGCCTGCCACGAATGCCACAGCTGTGGGGCAAGCTGGCATCTCCCTGGAAACAAATATTGGGAGGAAAAGGGAAAGGGCAAACTTTCCTAAACCAGATTGCTTAAGGAAGAAGCCTGGAGTTTGTAAGATGCTGGGTTGTGAGGGGAGCAGTGAGCCTGGTGTTCTCTGGCAGGCTCAGGCCGTTTGGATTGTTTGTGAGGCTGGTGAAGGAGCCCTGGGTTCCCTGTGCGCTGTTCCATCTGACCTCAGTGTTTTATTCCAGTGATGACCCCTCTAACTCTGAAAAGACACAGTGTCCCCAAATACAGAGCAGCTGCTGATGCAGCAGGAGCCCAGCACTGCCCTGCTGTTTCTTCCTTCTTATCCCCCAAAACCATTTCACTGCTGGTTGAGGAGCAGCTCGGAGCTCTCTCCCTCCCACAGACTCCTGCCAACACGGTTTGGGCAGCTGGGAAGCAGGGACAGGAGGGACAGATCCACAGCACCTGCCTGCATGGACATGGCAACACATCCCTGTAGCTGCCTTTGCTGTCAGAGCAGAAAATGCTCCAGCTCTGGCTGCAAAGCCCATCACAAAAATACCACTATTTTAAGCCGTGGTTATTTCATTACTGTGGTAAAAGAGATTGTGGCCATTTAGAGGAGCAGGATAGAGTCTGTAATATAATTAGATGATCCTGAAAAAGCAATAGTGGAATTCAATCACTGAGCAATCCACATGCACTTCCTGAAGGTAATCCATCCCGGTGTCAAAGGAAGCCCATTGTTCCCGTCCCCCAGGGTCTCCTGCTCCCACAATGTACAAAGGGCTTCCTTGTCAGGACCAACAAATCTACTTCCCCAGCTTAGTCAGAGATAAGAAAACAATGTCTGGACTACCCAGACAATTTGTCTATCTTCAGGCACTTTGCTTTTCTCTTTCTAAGTTTCACTGTTTCCCTGTTTGGGCCACTGCTGATGTACAGCTGATAATGCTGTCCCTGGGGTAAGGCTCTGCCTGCCTTTACACAATGGAAAACTGAAAATCACTGCAGGTCATCTTGCATTTGGAACAAGATGTTGAAAATACATTCACATCCCGAACTGGCTCACACACAATAGGGAAAAAAAAAGTTATTCAAAATATGAACCAGCTTCCAAGCTCCTCCTTTGGTGGCCCTAATTTAGAATTAGACTTTTTATTGTCCTTTGCCACCTGTGTACTGTGAGATTTGATTTGTAAACACTGGCCCAGAAACTCTGCATTCATTCATTAATTCTACCAAGAATGTTCTGTTTTGTAACCAGAAAATTGAATTACTTGCTACTTAATTTTAGTACTTTCCACCTTTTGTCTAGGAAATTGAATTATTCTAGTTAGTTTTCTTTCTCCAGTGTCTAATAACTCGCACATATACACCACCCTTCTGTGTTAATATATACACAGTGTCCTTCCAGCAGGTAAAATTCCATCTAAAGCATCCCTGTCTGAGCTTGTTGACCTTACTAGGAGTTACAGTGGTGAAAGTGAAGCCAGAATTGAGTCAGTGCCTCTCTCCTGTGGGAGCCCTCGGGGGCTCAGCCAACCTGGGGGATATTGGAAACAAGGCAACCCCCGTGGCAGGGAGAAAATGATGGCTCTGACTCTATCTTATTAGAAGGCTAATTAATTAATTACTTTATTATACTATATTATTCCATATTATATTGCATGACATCTAAACTGAATCTGCCAAGCACTCAACTCAGCTCTAGTGTACAACATCTGGTGACTGTCAGCCAACAGTCCCAGCTCACACACACCTGGATCCAACTGGTCAGTGAATCAAAACACTCACAGGAGAATCCAATTATCAATTCCCTTCAGGTAAACAATCCAATTATCAATTCCCTTCAGGTAAACAATCTTCCTCGATGCATTCCACTTGTGAACAACACGGCAGCAGTAACTGAGATAAGAATGGTTTTGATCATTCTCTGAGCTCCAGAGAACGTGAATCTCAGAATACCCTTGTGAAGTTGTGCCTTGCATTTTCCCTGTGAAGAGAAATGTGGCGACAGGGGGACGTAAAAACCAACTGTCTGCCTCCGTGGAGCTGCCATTAGCTAATGGCTCTCGATTGCAGCTGCTGCAGTTTTATAAAAAAGAAAACTTTCCCTGAGAACCCCATCCCCGGCAGCAGCGGGAGCCCAGCGCGGACCCTGCAGTCAGGGGAGATGAAGGGCATTTCCCCAAGGCTTCCCAGTGCAATCAATGCTTGCTAATCTTTAGAAAATTACACTAACAAGCTCCAGGCACCGACTGCAGGAGCCCTGCACAGCAGCCCCTGAAATCACGCACAGCCCATTAATGGATCAGGGCTTTAATGAACTGGAAAATCTCTCCTCAGCAGAGGCCAGAGGATGCTTGAAGGCTCCCAGCTCCCCTGAGCTGCTCTGAAGGCAGACAGGCAACTCTGGCAGCAAAAATGCTGATTTTGGGGCTGATCCAGGCTGGGGAGCAGCCCCAGGACCTGACAGGGATGTGGGCTCTGAGGTGCAAGTGATGATCAGCAGCTCCTGAAAAATGCTGAGCTCAGAAACCCCCAAACGGCAGCTCAAGGAAAGCTGCTGGTGCTGTGCTGTAGGTGTGTTCCGTGGATTTTCAGGAAATACCCTTTTTTTCTTCTCTTTCAAACCATCAGGCAGATCTAGGAGGTGCACCTGGCCAAAATACAATTGCTGGAGAGAGAGATTACTTCAAAATGAATGAAATCTTGCTACAACCTGCATTAAAAAAAAAAAAAAAAAACAAACCAACCTTTTTTTCTCCTATCAGTCATAAAATCTAGTTATTTCCTGAACAATGTTGCAATTTGCCTGATGCTTATGAGATATAGTGCCTGCTTTCTACTCTGTTTCCTATTGGGCAGTCTGCAAGGTTGCCTAATCTCTAAAAGAAATAAGCATCTGTTTCCTTCATGCTCCATGCCTGATTTAAGGTAATTATATTCCTATTATACTTTTACATGAAGAATCCTAGGGAAAACAACTAAATCAGAACAACAGATTTTTTTTTTTTTCTCAAAAGATATTTTAACTTGTAATCCAAGAGGAGTGAACATTGGATCACTCTTTAAAAGAAGGAGTCTCCAAATTTTTGTCCTGTCTCTGGGTAAATTTGGTGCGTTTCCAACTGCTCCCTATCACTGATGTGTCTTTGCAGAATCTGCACCCAAGGAACTCCTCCCTTCAAAGATCTCCCAGCTGGCACATGCTGCTCCCCCTGATACATCAGCAATCTGAGCATCCCAGGAGCCATGAAAATAAAAATAAGAAAGCTGATTTTTCTCTAGGAGAGAGGAGAAAAAGTGATCAAAATGCAGAAGGAAAAAGCAAATTGTTGGGAAAAGACAGAGAGCAGGAGGGAGAGTCTTGGAGTTGATCACATCACCCTGTGGAGGCAGGGGAGATATTTTCTCTCACTATATTTTCTCTCACTCCTCCATATTTTGAAGCAGCTCCCTGGAAGTGTTGGCACTGACAGGAATGGCCCATCAGAGATTTGTGCAGAGATAACAGAGTGACTCCCATGTCACCTCACCCAGAAAGCCATGTGAACCTGCATCTTTATATCTGTTTTTAGATTTTCAGTAATTTAAAAAAAAAAACAAACAAAAACAAAAACAAAACAAAAAAAAACCCCACACCTTTATTGTTCTTTGGAGTCAAATATTGGACTTTGAATCCCTAGCGGTCAGCTCCTCCAAAACAAAAGGCACTTGGTGTCTCCATGCCCCAAGATGGAGTTTCAGTTCCATTTCCATTTTCAGAGGTTGGGCTTTACTTCATCTCTATCAGCAGACACTTAAAAGGCTCAAGGAAAGCAACTTTCCCATTCAGAAGAAACAACCAGACATGCTGCTTAAGGATTTCTGTTTTCCAGAGCTCCTTGACCCCCTGGCCTCACTTCTCAGTTTTAATAAAAAATTTTTGACAAGTATTTTTGATATTTCTGATTCTGACATGGGGAAAGGGTAACTGTTACCTTAAATTTGGCTCTGAATTAAAGACCTTGCAGAATCAGCATTTTTCAAATGCAGCCTTTGAACAACTGGAATGTTTCCTTCCATAAAATCCTCAATGAAAACTGAGTCTTGAAGGCAATATTTGCCCCCCTGCAGAGTGTGAAACCCACAGATTTCAGCACAGATGCTGCAATCCCTGGGCTATGAGAATGAAGAGCAATTTCACTTGCAATGGGAACAGGATTTCATCCCAAAATACAATGGTCCCAGAGCAGCTTATCCCAGCTGAGGGGATAAGCTGCCATTAAGTGGTGAAATTCAAAGCAGGAGGGACATACCTTGAAAAAATTAATTAGAAACAGTTTCAGGTTCTTCTCTGCCTGTTGTCAGTTTGCTGACTTTACACCTCCCACATTCCTACTTGATAGGGTTGGGGTTTTGCTTTGCAACATACACCCAAACAGCAGGGGCAGAAAATAGTAATAATAATAATAATAATAATAATCCCAAAGTATTCCCCGTGTGCAGAGAGAGAGGCCAAGCACACACAGATTGATGCAGAGCCCTCTGATGAAGGTTGGCTTTTTTCAAACCCAGAATTTCACTGATCCTTTGTAAGGCCTTATTCCCTGTCTGGGGTGGGATGGGCTGGGGCTGTGTCACATTTCAGAGTGCCCTGACCCAGAGGAGCCCTCAGAGGCTGTAAACACAGCCCTGCTCATCCCTGCCTCTTGGAAACACTCAGCTGCTGTCAGCACTGCTCCACCATCACCACTTTTCCAGCCTTTCTCCCAGACCACGACCCCAGCAAGGGTCAGGGCTTGCAGCCTGGGGAAGGCAGGATAATTGCAATAATTCCAAGTGCTAGCTGTGCTGTGGGGTGGGGATCAGGGCTGTGTTCATTTTTTACAGTAGCTGGAGCAACAAAGTCTGCCTCTGCAAGGAGCCCTCCCCAGAGCTACACTGATCCTTGTGATGCCAGCAGATAAAACCTCCTCAGGGGCACGTTTTGGGGTGCACCTTGGCAGTGCCCCCTTAAACCTCAAAAAACCCCCTTAAACCTCAACAAACCCCCTTAAACCTGGCTCAGACACCAAATCCTGCTGGGATCTGAAGCGCTCGCGTTGTTTTGCCTCATTCCAGACCTCATCATAAAACCCTCTGTCCTTTTCGCTTCTTTCCATAAATAGGAGCTCCATCCCCTCTGAGGAATGGCTGTGGATTCCAGGGTTTGCCCTGAGTCCCTCCCAGTGCCCGTGGTGGGGCAGGGAGGGAGCAGGATGAGGACAAACAGGGGCAGCAGTGGGGCGGCTCCAGCCCCTCTCTGCTCCATGGACAGGCTTCAGCTGGCTCCAGGGGCAGCAGGATCCATCCCCTGGTGGAAAGGGTAACAATCCAGGCTGGCATTTGTTAGACCAGAGCAGCAGCAGTGCTCAGACATTACTCACGGCCCGAGATATGCAGGGCTAAGGCCAAGATTCCTTGTGGATCTCCGGCTCCATGAGGCTCCTGGGGCCCCTTCCAGGTCTCTGTGGCTTTGCCAGTAACCTCTCGGCTTCTGGGCTCCACCTCAGGTCAGCAAGTGCCCTGAAACCTCTTTTCATGGTGGCCCCAAAGCTCTGGTGTGGAAGGAGCTGGTTTACAAAGCCCTCTGTCAGAAATATGTCAGGGAAAGCAGGAGTTATTCCCTGCATCCGTTCTGCACGGAGTGTGGGAACACAACCCACTGCAGAATGAGAGGAAGGAGGGGCAGAGTGAGGAGGAATGTACAGAATGAGTGGAAGGTGAAACAGGCTGAAATGCCCCTGGCTGACTGGTGGGCACAACTTTCAATACAGAATTCCCATCCCATTCCCATTCCATTGCCTTCTACTGGCAAACCTGTAGAATTTTTACTTCCTTCCTCTGAAAATTTGCAAACTGATGAAATGCATTGACATCTGAGTTTGCAGTACACCTGTCAAAAATATATTTATGAAGAGTTAGCATTTCCACCTGAAGTATCTATTTTTAGGTGGTGACTTTATAAACAGTGCTGCTTTACAATAATGCTGCCCTTTGTGGGGAACAGCCATGAGTTATTCCTGTGCTGAACATGTTTCTCCACGTTTCCAGGAGCTGCTCTGTTGAATGAGTCGCTGCTCCAGTAGATGCATTGTGTCTAATGGGTTTGCTTATGCATTCCTGAGACTTTGCATTGGCCCCAGCAGCAGCCTGGAAGTTCCTGGCTGTGACTCCCACTAACGGGCAGCCTGACAGATTATTCACGTGAAGGGAGTTGCTTTATTCTCAGTTATTATCTCTTCTGATCTCCCAGCAAACAATTACTTGCAAAGAAAGCAGAATCAGGCCGTGTTACACACAATTGTAAATCTAAATTGGCGTGGAGGGGGGAGAGCAGCACGTTTTCTTCCTCAGAGAGAGAGGAAAACTGTAGGAGCTGGGCTGCTGTGCCAGGTCATGTGTGACCTGTGTGTAAGTTATAGAATTTCTGACCTAAATTCCAGTGTTTTCTCCTGGATATAATGCTGCCTTCCTATAGCACAGACTGCTGGTTTATTAGTCTTCATTCTCCCTTAATTTAAGATCCCTTCTAGTCATTCAAATAATGTTTAAATCTGTTTTCCTTGATACTTTGAGTGAGGTGTTTCTCTGTAGTAATTCACAGTTACTGTATATAAGCTGATTGTTGAGAGATCTAAATCTGCCTTTTTAGGTGTGAAAAACCCCTCTGTGGGAATTCCAGGCTAAATCTTTAAAGAAAATCTCTCTTTGAGGCAGCTCAGCTAACGATCCTAAGAAATTAGTTGGGAAGAACCTACTCCAGCCCAGCTTTGCAGCTTGATTTTTCAACATTGACACAGGGCTGACTATGGAGAATGAAGGGTCCTCTGCTCAAGGAATTGTTGTGAAGATGTTTGAAACAAGGAAGGAGTTTATTTGAAATTTCTAGAAGCAGGACTGGTAACTGTCCAATCAATAGCTCTGCAGAGGGTGCTGATTGTTCCTCATCCTTATGTCCAAATTAAAAGTTGCTTTGATTTGCCTGGGATTTATGGCTGGCAACAAGCTCCCAAAGGAAAGAGCCTGAGGAATTGGAAGCTAGATGGATCTGGATAGGATTTCTCCAAAGGGGAAGTGGGATTTCATCCCTTGAGACAAAGACAGGCCTCCCATCTGAGGAGCAGGGATGCAGGGATGCAGAGGTACCACTCACATTTCCTCAGCTCCATTTCAGGGGAGAGTCTGGAAAAGCTCAGCTGTAAATGCCAAAACTTCTCAGTCACAGTCTGAAACAGCTGCTTCAGCCTGCACAGCAAAGTAAATCTGCCCTGCTGCAAACAGCATGTCCAGGGCTCCTCTGGCAGAAGTGTTGAGTTAATTGAGACAAAGTTGGTAATAACTGCCAGCTCTGCAGACACGGAGCCCCAGATGAAAGAGCTCGGACCCCATTTGTCTCCATTACCTTGTCATGAGAAGGATTTTCCCTCCACACAGCCTCAGCACAGTCTGGATGTGGGGCTCAGTGCCCCAGAAACCTCCAGCAGACTCATTGCTCCGATGCTGGGACTTGGCATTTTGGAATCTTCTAAGGAGGGCCCTTCCCTCATGGGAGCTGTGGGGGGGTCACTCAGCCGTCAGCTAAATCAGCCTTGTCACTTTGTCCCTGGAGGACTTGATGGAATAAGAAAGGCTCTGAATCCTCTACTCCAGCTACTGAATCCCCAGCACGTGGAATTTAGTCTGCACCATCCCTTTGAATTAAATCTGAAGAGAAAAAATATCCAGAGGAAGAGCCTTTCACCCTGGGTGGAAGAGATGAAGTCCAGAGCACCCAAAGGTGTGGGTGGACAATAAAGGAGCTGGTATTTAACCACACAAGAAGCTATGATTAAATTAATCCACCATTCTCCTTTTTGCAGCTCTTTGGGGGAATTAGATCAAGGAAGTAACAAAGGAATGCCACAGTCTGCCAATAATGTAATTAAAGAACCAAGCCTCATCTGAGCTTTCTCTTGCCAAAGAGCTTGCTGGATGTAAGTTGGAAAAAAACCCTCAAATTCAGGACTTTAAAGGGAAGACAGAGATATTGTGAAAAAGTATTTGAGTACTCAGCTATTCACTTCCTCCCCTTAACACTCTCAGAATGCAGAAAACATGGATGATGAAATAATGTACCTACTTCAGGAAGACAAGGCAGAAAAAAGTGATTTCTTAGGGCTGGTTACACTCAAGAACAGGACTTTAAAAGAGAGGTGGAGTTGAAGGGGACCTGGAACTCGTGCCAAATCAACTGCAAATGTTTATCCCATCCTATGGAAACGTGCTAAAAAACAGCCCATGGCACCAGTGCACTACTTTTAGGTTGTTCTTCTACTCTTAATAATTAAATACAAGTCACAGAGGCCTGAGGTTGCCAGGATCCAGGCTGGACAAAATATACAACTGGTTCTGTAGAAATAATTTACATTGGAACATGTCCAGCATTGCTGGGCACTGCAAAACTCAGATAAATGAACTCTGAAGAAGCAAAAAAACAAAAGTTGCCAAGTGGTGCAAAACATGAGTGTAAATCTGAGCTCAGACTGTGGCAAGCCCTGGAGCTTCCCTGCAGATATTAAGCAGCCAGTATTAGGAAGAGCTGTACCATACCAAGCAGAGAGATTTGATAATTAGTTTGAGATTAGATTTTGGGAATAAATTCTTCCCTGTGAGGGTGGGCAGGCCCTGGCACAGGGTGCCCAGAGGAGCTGTGGCTGCCCCTGGGTCCCTGGAAGTGTCCAATGCCAGGCTGGACAGGGCTTGGAGAAACCTGGAACAGTGGAAAGTGTCCCTGGACATGGTAGGGGTGGGGCTGAATGGGTTTTAAGGTCTCCTTCAACCCAAACCAGTCTTGGATGCTGTGATACTCCTCCATTACTTTTTGAGGGACAGGCTAGAGAGGCATAAACACATAAGAAACATGCTGGAGATTTAAGTTTATAGATCTGTAAACAAATATAACTATGTAGATATATAAAAATATTTATCTTCATCTAACATAAACATAACACTATATAGCACAGTTATATAGTACATAAAGTTTAACTGGAACATCAAACCAAAACTGAAATAAACATTTTCCAGCATATAAAATCCACAAGGGGAGCAGCAAAGGCAGCTGTGCCCTGCCAAGCTGGGGGTGCTCCCATGGGAGTCAGAGCTTTGATGGTCCTCTGCAGTGCCATTGAGCTCTGAGGAAGGACAGAAGCAGGTCTGAAATACAGCCTGGTCTGAGTGCTGCCCTTAATCTCTGCGTGGTGCTAACAGCATGTTCAGGGATCTTCTGCTTTGTGCTCAGTTAACAACCTCCAGATGGTTTTGCTGCTCGAGCAGGGGCCCCAAATGCTGCAGAAACCAAACCATGACTTTGTAACAGAGATATCCCCGTGCCCCATGGCCTCGTTGGCTCACATGTGCTCATCCTGCTCTGCTCTGTCCTGCCCAGGTGATTTAGAGAGCAGGACACAGCAGGGAATGCCAAGCACTGGGAGAAGCTGCAGGTTCCCTTTGATATCAGGATTGGGAACAGCTGCAATAGGCAACATCTGTGGCAAAATGCAAGTTACTGCCATCTGAAAAACGAGTGGCTCACTGAAGTGATGTGACCAAAATGGTCCCAAAATGCACAACTGGTCACTTTGATCAGCTCCATGTGCAGATTGCAGTTCATTGTCCAGTTCCAGCTTTAGCCCATGCACTCCCATCCTGCTTGTTTTTCTCTCTCCAGCCCACGTTGTTTGTGCTCTTGGGCTGAGATTTGGATCATTTGTCCTTGGTCCCCAGCTAGAGCAGGAATTGTTTTGTCTCCCTGCTCTGTGCAGAGCTCACCATCCCCTGATGTGAAGCTCAGAACTGCACACTAAAGCAGCACAGAATGTGAGAAATATAAAAGCTAAAACCTGAGGCATCAGAAGGACAACAACCCTCCCAGTAAAGACATGCTATTCAGATGGAAAGTTCTGTGCTGAGATAAAAGGTGGAAACTGTCCATGTGTCTGTCCCAGACTGCTGAACAATTCAGAAGGAATTCAGCTGGATACTGAATGTGCTGCTCAGGACCTCACACAGAGACACCAGGGGAGGAAAACCCCTTCCATTATACTTCTTCCAGCACCTTCAAAAAGTAAGCTCTGTCTGACTGCTGAAAGGCGTCCCTGAGCTGAGGAGTGAAATTGGCCAGTATAGAAGATCCATCCTCTTAATTAGGGCTACATATATTTAAAAAAAATTAAATTACCTGAGTTTTCTTGTGTTTTCTGCCACTCTGATGCTTGCAAAATCTGTCTCTCTGTCCAGAGGCGGCTGTGGATGTCAGCAGGCAGTTTTGGGAATTTTCTTACAGAATGTTTTTGCTTTACAATGCCAGCTTGGCATCTCTTGATTTCTGATTTTGAAATGGGATCTCATTATATCTAATGCCCAAACCAAGAGAGGACTCAAAACAATGCAAGGATGGAAGCCACAGCCTGAGCTCTGTCTGGGCACCAGGAGCCAGTGGTGAATGAGATCCAGCCCCTTCAGCAGAGATTTGGGACAGGAGGGAGCCTGGATGTCCCCTTCAGGCCGGGTGGGTGGTGGAACCACGGGCACTGACTTTCACTCTGCTGAGGGACATGAAAGGAACTCTCCCAGTTAAAGCCCAGGCTTCCACAGCTCCAAATATTGCTGTCTATCTTCAGCCAGCTTTAGATAAGGCTTTTATCAGAGGTCAAAGGCAAGTGGGATTTTCTATGGCTTGTTCAACCCTGCACTTTGGATAAGAAAAGACAAGAAAAACCCTTTGCCTTCTCACAGCAAACTCCCTCAGAGCAAGGGTGTGATCCAGCAAATGCAGCTCAGGATCCAAAATCCTCAGAACCCTTGTAAGGAATTCTGCAGTGCCATTACTGACTGCAAGCCTTACAACCCTGAGGAGCTGCAGGGATGCTCCCTGCCTGGCCAGATCCCTGCTCAGCCCCTGGCTCCTGCACAGAGCTGGGGCTGAGGTGGCAGCACAGCTCCAGGTGACACCAGCAGCTGCTCTGGTGACATCCCCAGGGCTGACGTGAGCAGCTGGAGCTATTTCAGAGCTCTAAAGGGATTTGCCAGGCCTGGGATACCATTTCATGTCCTTGCCAAAGTGCTCCTGGCCCCAGAGGAGCTGCAGCAGGGTGAGGGAGGTCACTGGTAATAGGATGTGGGACGTGGAGGTTGAAGGTTCCGTAGAGGAAATCCTACACAAGCACGATGCTGATACACATCTGGCCTTTCCTCTGCCTCGTGCAGGTGTCCCTGACAGGCCCTTGAGCTATGAATTTGCTATTTCTGGACGTAGGCAGGACATTTGTTATGGTCAATGATGTCTCTGGTGCTGTAGGTGGGCAGAGCTTCAGCTGGGAGAGGTGCAGCCCAAAATCAAACTGCTTGGCCCTGTCTTTCTCTGCTTGGCCCAAACTTTCCGACCCTGCCAAGCCTTTGTGGGTCAGAGCAGGGTGTTAGCCATGAGAGAACCCCTGTTTCACTGGCCTGTGTGAAATCTGGGATTTGCACGTGGCTTTTAGGAGGTTTTCTTGGTGTCCATGCTGACGTGTCTGTGTGGTCCCTGGCTCTGACTCTGCCTGCTCCAAGCAAGATGTCCAGTGCCCCACAATTTTTAGGAACCCCCAGAGCTCAGCTCAGCTCTTTCAGGGCTGGGGGCCCTGAGTGTAACTCTGTTACCCCCAGGAATTCAGCCTGGCTGAAGGCAGAGCATGGTAAAGGCTGAGGATTTGCTGTGGATCTGTAGGAAATGAATTTGTAGAAAATTCTCAAAGCCTGACAGAAGGCTCACAAAGTCTGCATCTGTATGCAAACCCTGAGATAAGAAATGCTCCCATCTCTGGGTCAGAAAAGAGCTTAGTCCAACATGGATCCACAGCCAAATTCCCTTGTGTTTAATTTCAGGGTGAATCTGCCCACCAGGGAGATTTCTCTGAGGTTTCCAGCCTGGGGTTTCCAGTCTGGGCCTCGTCTCCTCTCAGCAGTCCCAGTGTGACAGCTCCACTGCACATCCCCCCCTCCCAAAACTTGTTCCAATTCCCATTGGCATGAGAGGGAGAGCATCCCACTGTCCCCTCCTGGGGGACACCAGCAGCTCACAGAAGCCTTTCTGGAGACAAAAGGCTCTGGCACAGCCGTGCCCTGGAGGGGCTGGCACAGGGGAGGGACAGGGAAGAGCAGCTGGGGCAGTCCCGCCCAGAGGAATTGTTTGGGATTGTCCCCAGGGCACACCCCAAAGAGGAGCCTCTCCCCCACACTGAGAGCCATTCTGCCTCCTAATTAATGGGATCGTGCATTTGGAGGCTTCCTGGGAATTTTGTCAGTGGGATGCAGCACTCAGCAAGTTTTTCCCTAATAACATTCATCTGCTTCGTTTAGACCTCATATCCAGCAAAGCTGGCTAAAAGTAGAGGCTTTATATTCTTCTTTACAGGCCTTCCCAAATGGTCAGGGGCCACTTAACACTGACCTCTGCCAGGCTTTGCGAGGGCTTGGGGCCAGATGCTTAAAGGGAATCACCTGTCTGTGTTTTGAATTGCTTTTGATCTTTTATTTCACTCTATAAATCCCTGGAGGAGCTCGCTGGTAGCAAACATCTGGCACAGCTTTTCCTGCTCAGGGAAGGAATGAGCCCAATATTGAAACCCCAGGTTTGGTGTCTTCATGTAGAGTTGGCCATAAATAAGGGAAGGAATGATATTGAAACCCCAGGTTTGGTGTCTTCATGTAGAGCTGGCCATAAATAAGGGAAGGAATGATATTGAAACACCAGGTTTGGTGTCTTCATGCAGATCTGGCCATAAATAAGGGAAGGAATGATATTGAAACCCCAGGTTTGGTGTCTTCATGCAGATCTGGCCATAAATAAGGGAAGGAATGATATTGAAACCCCAGGTTTGGTGTCTTCATGTAGAGCTGGCCATAAATAAGGGAAGGAATGATATTGAAACCCCAGGTTTGGTGTCTTCATGCAGATCTGGCCATAAATAAGGGAAGGAATGAGCCCAATATTGAAACCCCAGGTTTGGTGTCTTCATGTAGAGCTGGCCATAAATAAGGGAAGGAATTAACCCAATATTGAAACCCCAGGTTTGGTGTCTTCCTGTAGAGCTGGCCATAAAAAAGCCCATGGGTGAGGGGGTGAATCATCTGCATCCAGGGTCACCCCTGCAGAGATGCTGCAGGTTCCTCTATCTGTTGATTTTGGTATTCACCCCTCAGGACTGGCACACCTAAGGGACTCCTTTTCCTGCTAATCCGTGCAGGGATCAATCCCAAATGCTGGATTAGGCAAGGAAAAAAGGTAACAACTACAATATTGCTGCTTTAGGATACCTTACACAAGGCAGAGGCTGGAGGGGTGACCACACAGGGACAAATGATGGTGTCCATCATCCCTGGGGCTCTCCCTGCTTTTCATGGGGCAGGTTCAGCTGAGGGAAGCTGGACCAGGGCTGTGGTTTCTTTATCCATATTCACAACAAAACCACACTGGATTTTCTGGATTTTTTCTGATTTCCTAAGAGTGAATGGAAGTGGGGCAGAGCCTCCCTTCTTGAGGCAGCCAGAGTAGCAAGGATGAGCATTAGATTAATTTTTAGGGGGGGGACACAAAGCAGCTGTAACCTTCCCACTGGGTTAGGTAACATAAAAAATCTCTAATAACCCCCAGAAAACCATTGCCCTTTGCTGCTGGCAGCAGAACCTGTGCAGAGCTGACAAGGAAACAGCCCCTGGAAAAGGAATTGCAGCAGCCCCTGGCATGAAGGTGCTGGGATAATATCCAGCTAAAGTGAGTCACCTCGTGCTGCTGCTGTGGTGTGCTCTCAGGAGACTCTCTCTTTGATATGATCTTTCTTTAAAAGTCAGATCTTTCCTCTGGGAAAAGGCAAGTCTTGACTTAAGGTGACCTACCTTGTTTTTGGCTAGAAAAAGATCTTTTTCCTTGGCTGCCCCATGACTTTCACTCACAACCTCCCTGAGAACATTTTTAAAAACCATTATTTAAGTCATCCCAATCAGGCAGCATGAATCCCAGTTCCAAAAATGGTTTTATTGCCCTAAGCTGATAAAATGCCCATCCTTTCATTCAGACACATCTTCCTGCCTGTAACAAATGATGCTGAGGGTTTCACAGGCCCCAGGGATGTGCTCAAGTCTCACCCCTGTCCTTGCACTATCATCTGAGAGCAGTTTATGGCACTGCAGAATTTGCCTTATTGACACCATTTATGGGATGGAAATTCACAGAAATTCATGGACTTCCACAAATTCAAGAGAGTTTGATCTACAACCTTAGAAAGAGCTTAGATTGATGTAAAAATAAAGCACACAGACTTTAAGTAGAACAATTATAAACTTGTGTTTCTATAGTTGTAAATAAAAATATAACTTAAGTAAGTAAGAAACTATATTGAGTAAAATAATAGAGTCTATAGTATAGTAATATATGTAATATATATTATATATAGATATATATCATATAATATCATATAATATATTATATTCTATATATTAAATAATAAATTCTATATTAAATATATTTAATGTATTATATATTTTAANGTAATATATAGAGTAGGTCAAGAGATTAAAAGTTATAATAAAAACACATGTGTATATGTACAACAGCCTATTAAGCAAAAATATCCACAGTACAGTAGAAGTAAATGTAATAAGTTAGAAAAACAAGATAGCTATGCATTAAATTAAAAAGTTATATATTATCTTACAACAAAAAACTTACAACTACTTTGTACTATAACCAACTACCTACTCCTCCAAAATCTCACAGCCCAATATTTATCTAAACAATAAATTATTCTTAACCCAACAATAGTCCCACCTCTTTATTCCAATCACCAACAGTCACCAGAGGGTGACTCTGTGCCCAGTGGTGATGTGTGCAGCAATCTCCCTCAGGATCCTTGAAGGCAGCAGGGATTTGCTGTGAGGAACTGCACCACAAATCTTGAAGCAGAGAAATCTTGACTGAAGTGATGTCAAGATAAAAATGATTTTAACTGCTGGCCTGCTGAATGCCCAAAATTTCACATAAACTGGAGCCAAATCCAGCTAAAATATTGCAATAATTCAATTATTTCTTATGCCAGCATCACTTATTGCCCTGTGCCCATGCACCCACTCTTTATGGATGTACCATCACCAGAGGGAATTGCTCCACTTGGAGTGAACCACTTCAGCCCTACTGTTGTGTGTGGATAAGATGTAATTTAAGGGAAAATGGCAATTATTTTTTCTTTCTTGTGATAATTCATTTTAAATCACCACCCATCATCAAATACCTGGCATTTGAATTGCACATCTCAGACACTTGCTTACCAGTAAATTTTAAATTTCTAATTATTGCCAGTGGTTGTGTTTGTAAGGATTTGTGCCTGATGCATAGAATTTCTTCACAAGCTCCTCAGAATGCTTTACACTAAAAGGGGAGATATAAACCTGCCAGTGTTAAACAAGAAATTCTTCAGAAAGTCAAAGCTGTTCCTCTTCTTTTTTGTCTAAATGGGCCATTCCAAACTGAACTTGGTAGGGCAGGAACTGCTCTGTAGTGATGAAAAATGCCTCCATAAGTGAGTGGACTGAGATCTCTCGTGTTTTAGGTTTCACTGAGCTCCAAATGGGAGAATAATGTGAATATGAATGGGATAAATGGTGTCCTGGAGTTGTCCTGTGACAACACTGCCCAGCCAGGGACTGCCAAGAAGACGAATATCCAGAAAAGGAGAGAAAAATATTCTTTCCAGTATTGCCAGGGAAGTTTTTCTTAACCTTGTAGAAAAATATGCAATCCCTTGCCAAGCTACCAACAGAGACTGGAGACAGAAGAATGAGAGGAATGGAGATGGGTGGCAGGAAGAGTTCATGAAAGAGTTGTGTGCAGGATGAGTTACAGTTCCAAAAGTGCTATAACATAAACTTTCATTTTGATGTGAAGACCACGACCAGCTGCTGAATTTTAGTCCTGCAGAATTCTCACTTCTTCAGTGCACAATCCATGGACTGCAAGACACAGACCCTGGTTTTTCCCAGATAAATGTCAGAGCTGTGTATCTGCAAAAATAAAGGCCAGTAAATGGTGTCTGAAGTAGCTATTAATCTTTGGAATTAGTTGCTCCAAGTGCAGATTGCAAGTATATGAAACAACAAAAAATGGAATTAAATTAGGGAGATTTATCGTGAGCAGTTGTTGCACGGTGGTTTGGGTTTCAGCGAGAGCACAGAGCAGAGAAAGATCAGCACAAAGACATAAATAAAATAGGAATACTCCAAGGAAAAATCTTGTTTACTCTGTGCAAGCATCCATGTCATTTGTCACCTCGGAGCACAGGAGCCAGGGCATGGGTGGGAGCTCCTGGATGTGCTGGATCAAGGTGCAGGTATTAATATTGAAACAGTGTTTGTGGAAGGAATTGGAGAATCCTGTGGTGTCAGACAAAGCCCTCTGAGCAGTAAAAAATCAAGTCAGAGGTGGGAGAGGTGGCAGGGTTGTGTCAGTGATTCGTTCCTCTCCAGATGTACTGAAGCTGTCTGAGTGAGCCTTTCAGTAATTGCAGCACAGCTTTCAGGTGGTGTTGGATGAGATCTGGGTGTTGGTGACAGTGACCTGCAGGTGCTGAGCTCTGCCAGCATCCCAAGGTGACACTTCTGTCCTTAGGGAATCACCTTTGCATGGGCTGGCCTGTGAGCTGTCCACAGTTACCACTGGATGAAGAGAGAAGCCTGAGGAAAATGAACTGTTTGAAGGAAAACTGGGATAAATTCTGTTTTAAATGCCTGACTGCAGCTCTGGGGGGAGGAGAGCTGGTGAAATGGGGCAGAGCAGGTGACAGGGACCTGGAGCAGGTGACAGGGACCTGGAGCTGTGCTCCCTGCAGGGACAGCCCTCTCAGCAGCCAGCTGCAGGGTGAAGCCTCTGTGGCACAAAATGCTCTCCAGCCCAAATGCTCCCTCCCTGTCCCCTTCTGTGCCTGAAAGAACTGTACCATGGGGCCACCTCAAACCCTGTCAGCCCCCAAAACCCAGCTGCACCTATGGGGATGACTCTGTGGACCAAGCAGGGTTTCCCAAATCACAGCAATGCAGGCTCATTGCATCTGCACAGGGATTCCCAGAGCTCCTCTGGGAATCCCAGACCATGCAGAGACACAGCACTTGTGCTGTGCCACTGGGATCCCCCACCGTGCACCTCTGCAGCTGTGAGGGAAGTGTCCATCTCCACTTTAACTCTTCTTTCCCTTTCTCTCCATAAGAGTAATCCCTGGTTTTACTTCCCAGCAAAATTGCCTGGCAGATGAACTGAGCAGATTTTGTTACTAAGAACTTTTTTATAGCAGTAGAGATATAGAGAGAACTGCCCAAAGCACAGTTACTGCTAGAAAACCTTTAGGAACCTTAACTCTAAATAAATCAAATCTATTCCCTTAACTACTGAGCTTTTTAAGGCACACCTTGCTCTTTTTTCAGGTTCCCATCATCATATTCTGGCAAGCTTCAAGATGAAATCCTTTGGCTTCCACCAGCATGCAGCAATTGACACTTGGGCATGGATCAAAGTGAATTTCCACAGCTTTCAGGTATAAGGAATAATTGGAAGATTTTTTTTTCTGTTTATCCACAGGGTATAACATTCCTCTGCAGACCCATTTTAGAGTGGATATAAAATAAATCCAGTGCATCCAGCAAGGCTCCTCTCTGCTCAGCAGGGCTGCAGCCAGGTAAACTGAAGGCAAACAGGGCTTAGTGTCTGTATTTTGACAACTTCTGTGGTTCTGATTCTTCCTTCATTCAGGTGGAGGCTGGACAAGCTGCTGGAGGAGAAATTCAGGGGGAATTATAAAATAAACAGCCCCCACACTTGGCTCAGGGAGCCCTGAGCAGCCCTCCTGATGTCTCTAAAGTTACATACATGCAGATATAGATATATATTTATACACACAAATGTGTATAAATGCCTTGTTCTTATAGCTCTCCTTTGTCACCTGCCTCTGTCCCCATCCCAGGCAGGATGCTGGGCACTTTCAGCCTGACTCCAGGAGTCCATTCCCATCCCCCAGGCCCTGCATGTCCACGGAGATGTCCAAAACCCCACATCCACTCCTTCCGTCCCTCCCATTGTCAGGCACAGCCTGACTCACGTCCCCTTCCTTGCTTTCTCTGTGTGCTCATGTAATTTCCAAGCCACCTTCCTTCCCTATTCCACACCCCAATTTATTTTTTCCTCGCGGTCTTTCCCCTCCTTCCAAATCGTTTTCAGAAAACCAACATCACCCTGGTTTAATGAAAGCCCCTGGGTGTTTATCATGTTATTAAATCGTTTCCTTCGCGTGGGCTCCAGATGAAGTTATCACTTTGGCAAGGCGTGATGCAAACCCACAGCAGGAAGCACACAAAGGCAGAGCCCACCAGGCTCTTGGGAAGTTTGGGTGAGCTGTTTGCAAAAATCTGCCGAGCCCACCCCTCCGAGACCTTTATTTCCCCCTGCGGCAGCTGTCATCTGATCCCACGCTCTGGCTCTGAATGGGGCTCTCGGAGGATGCCAGATGTTGGGAACAAAGGTCTAAAAATAATCTTTCCAAGTAATCTTCCCGTCCATCACTCAAGGAGAGCGTCAGCTTTGTGCGAACATGTGAGCCGAGAACCTGATCTAACTTCAACAAGTTCAACAGCAGCTCCCGGCTTCTGCCTCTGGGCTCCTTTTTTCTTTTTTTTCTTTTTTTCTTTTTTTTTTTTTTTTTTTATTCCTTCCCCTTGCCCTTCCCAGAAGCTGCGCAGGGAAAAGCGGCTCGGAGCGCTCAGCCCTCGCCCTCTCTCCCTCTCTCCCTCCTTGCCAAACCCCGCAGCCGCCCGGACCCCGAGAGCTCCGGGGCTCCTTCTTCCACCTCTCCCTGGAAAAAAAAAAAGAGTTCCAGGCTTCTGCCAGAGATGCGTTTCTGTCAAAAGATCTTCGCTGCAGCCCTGTGTGTGCTGGTTGTGCTGCCGGAGCCGGGCTGTGCCAGGACTCTCTGGAAACGCGCTCTGCTGAAAATGACGGAGAAATACGATGTGAGTAAGGGTGCGGGGCTCGGGGGATGCTCGCCGAGGAAAGGGGAGTTATCCTTCCGTGGTTTGGGATAAGGAGTGTTTGCATCGGCGGGCTGGCTCTGTGTCACAGCCATTCATGAAGTTTTCCCAGGCTGCGCGAAAGTTTTGCCACCTAGCTGCTGCAGGGGGAAGATCGGAGCAGGGAGAGAGCTTTGGGATGGCACCGGCACCGCTTTCCCTGGAAACTCCCCCGGGCAGCCAGGGAAAAGGGACCGGGATGAAGGGGGATGCAAACCCTGCGGCTCTGGGGAGAGGTTTAGTGCGAGGAAGATAATGGGATTTATTGCCTGGAGCAGGGAGGGTTCCCTGCCCAGCTCCTGCGCTGCCTTTTGGGGTAACTGTGGGTAAATGTGTGCTGGAGGGAGGGATGGGGGCACTGCCCACGGTTCTGTAAATCCCTGGAGCACAGAGCTCAGCCCCACAGTGCCAGCGGATCGTGCCCATCACCCTAAAGGGTGGTGATCCCAGAAATCCATCCCCGTGGCTGTGCCTGGCGCATCCCCTGCCAGCAGAGCTGCTGCCCACGCCCTGGCACACCCTGGGTGCCACCATCTGTGCCTGCTCCTGGCAGCCTGCAGGCTCCACAGGGCACTGAGCACAGCCACCACCTCCAAACCCCCTTCGGAGAGAACTGCCCAAAGCACAGTTACTGCTAGAAAACCTTTAGGAACCTGAACTCCAGTTAAGCAGGAATGCTGGAGCTGGAACTGGGGCAGAACGAGTGCAGGGGATGGTGCTGGGGCTTGCCCTGGTGTGTCTGGGCCAAACAACTGTCAGAGATGGTCACAGAGGAAATGGGAATTGAAAAAAAAAAAGGAAAATAATTTGATAGCTTGAGTTTTGGACCTGCTGTTAAAAAAAAAAAATATATATATATATAAATTTGAAATTTTTACTTGATCCATTCAGTTCCCTTAGAAACCAGCACTGAGCCAAGGTTTCTGCCCCATGAACTGCTTGGGTGCCAGCCCCAAACAGTTTATTTTCTTATGCTCAGGTCTGACTGCATCTTCCAACCACTGCATGTGTATAAACAGCACCTTGGTGTCACAAGCAGATCCCTCCATCTGTTTTCTGCAGCTTTTAATTCTTAAAGGATGTTTTTATGCCCATGACTTTTAGGGTGATGTTTATGCATGGCAACATTTGGTTTGTGCAATTGCTGACTCAGAATTGTGACACACACCCCTTGCCCCTGATGAGCAAACTGAAATTCTGTATTGTCTCCTCAAAACTGTGCAGAAAACATTGTGCTGATATTTGAAAGGCACCTCAGGATTTTGTAAGAAATCTTCCTCATTATAGCCTCTCTTGGGCCAGGGTATCCTCTGGTTTGCACTTTAATTGGAAAATGGAGATATAAAGAGCTGCATTTCCTGCAAATAACTCACTGGAAAGTGCATTTACATGGATGTTCTGCCATACTTCAATGTGAAGCTCAAATTTAATAGGAACTATGAGGTGAGTGACCCAGAGAGATAGGACAGGAGCAGAAGAGGAATTTACATGTTGATTTTCAGATAAGGAGCCAGCTCCCCTGGGGATATATCCTCTTCTTTCAACCTGCACTTCTTCAAAGGGCTGTTTTTCCTGGCAGCCCTGAATCCAGGTGCTACTGATCTGGCAAGCTCAGCAAGAATTGCTCATATTGACAGAAAGATTGATCCAGGGAAAACAGAAAATGCTTTTCTTTCTCCTCCTCAAAGCCTTGTCAGGGCGAAAGCGTCTGCTCTCCATCCTCTCCTGCACCAGGAGGCAGCTCTGGCAGCCCCTCTGCTTTCTCAGAGGAATGTTTTCTTTCCTACCAAATGCTGTGTGTTCCCTGTGGTTGGAAAATCAGAGTCTGGGGGCAGAGCAGCTGATTTGTGAGTCACTTGGCTAGAGGGATGACAGATGGAGGTGCTTATGGCAACGTGCAGCCATGTGGGACATGGGCCACAGACATCCCTGTGGGACCCCAAAGGACACAGCTTTGTGTGGTCTGAGCCAAGAAAATCTGAGGCTGCAGCAGGAGGAGTGTATCCAGAAAAATGCTGGGTGCAGAGTGACAGGCAGGTGTGAGGATGAGGAGCTGGCTGGGGTCTGGCCAGGGGGTTTTCATTCACCCTGAGGAAGGGTGTTTGTTGGTAAGGAGGGGTCAAGTGGGACTGGAGAAGGGAGGAAGAGGGATTGCAGTGAGGAGAAAAACCTGGCAGGCACAGCAGGATGCTGGAGCTGGGATTTAAAACAGATCCATATATTTTCCAGAAGGACACTTGTTGAGTTTAGTGATTTGCAGCTGGTGTTCTGCAGTCCCCACACTCCAGGGACTGTTCCCAGGGGGCAGAGGGAGGGAGCTACCTGGGAATGGATTCAGTTCATTATAAGACACCCATCATGTCTGTTGGGAAAAACTGGGCCAGTCTGGATTTCATTCCACTGTCAACTACAGCAAGTGTTTTAGAAAAATCCCAGCCTTCTTCTAAAGTTTTCCAGAAATGAAGAATTCCTCACAGCTGCTGTAATGCTCTTCCAATAATTTATTTACCCTGCAGCAGCCAGCTGTCATAAATCAGCCCTGGGGTACCCTCCTTGTGTTCTGGCCCCATATCCTCAGAGTAACCTGTGAGCAGAGCAGCCTCAGTCTCCCCTTGGGAACCTGCACACACACACACCTTTTTTCTGTATTTCCTGCTTTCCAGCCTTTTACTCATTATTGTGCATCTTTTTGGAGCCCACCCCAGTTCTGCAGTGTTCTTCCAACTGCAAACAGCAGATCCAAAATGACAAATCCTGAACTAACAGGAGAATATTATTCTCATTGCTTTGGTCTTGTCCTTCAGATTAAGCTGCTTTCAGGCTGATGTTTGCCACTTTGATCATCACTGATGGGTAATTTTCCAGGTCTTTAATGGAAATATTGGAGGATTCCAAATTCCCTCTGACTGTGTATTTTTTTTGTTTGTTTTTTTGTTTTATGGCCAGTGTTTGGGAATACCTGCCAGGGCCAGAGCTGGTGGTGGGAAGCTGAGATAAACCTCATGTGTCACCTCGAGGGGCTCCATGCAGAATATGAATTAGCAGAGAGCTGTGCTTTGACACAAGCTCAGGGACCAGTTCCAGACACAAATAACAGAATAGAGCTGGGATTTTTGGGAGGCAGACTGCTTCCCTCAGTTGCTATTGAAATTATGGCTGAGACTGAGTGATTCCATCCAGGTTCTTCCTCTTCTTTGTTGGCTTCCAGGGTTCCTCAGCTGAACTCTGAACTTTTCCCCTTACTTTGTTTCTATCTCTAAGGCACATATTGTTATTAAATTATTTAATAAGTCTCCCTGCGAAACAGAAATTTACCTCCTGCACTGAAAAATGTTTTTGAAGAAATTTTGACTGTCGTCACAATCTGCAAAAATAATAAATTAGAGCCAAGCTGTGAATGCTGAGAGAGCTTTTTAAAAACTTATAACCCAACCCTGGAGACAACCTTAACCAGGTTATTTTGGGGAATGAGGGAATCCTGTTCTATGCACCCATAAACAAGGGGTTTTATTAAACCAAATGAGCAAAATATTCTTATTTTGAAAGCAATGAGTTGTGAGCAATAGGTGACCAGAGAAAATGGGCAGGGAGGTCATGAGGTCCAAAGTTATTTGGCTACAACTGTTATATTGTTCCCCAGCGGAAATTTCATTCATGGAGCCAGCTGTTCATTGCAATTTTGGCTTCTTGGTTTCTGAATCATCTGTGAAGCAACTGCAGTAATTGTTTGGTGGTTTTTTCATGTGTCCATTATTTGCCAGTATTACTTTGGTCCCATTTCCGTCTGCAGATGACCTTTCAAACAGAGTAGTAAACTGTGACCTTCCAGAATGAACACTCCCTCCAACAAGGAGACCTGTTTGGTGTTTGGAACTGCACAGATTTATTGCTCAGTGCTCCCTTATATCCCAAAATTATAGCTGGTATGAAATTTTTCTCTATTTAAAATCCAGCAACCCAAAAAAAAGGCCCCCAAAAAAAGTGTATTTTCAATATCTTCTATTTTAATGAAGAAAAGAATGAAGATTTTTATGTTTCAAATTTGGAGTGTTTGCAGCTTTTGAGGAATGGACTAATATGAGAGCTTGCACCTTCAGCGTGGAAAACATCGTCAAAATTGGGTTTTTCCAACCCTTTTTAGTGGTTTAAACAGCCTATCAGTTCATGGGAAAACAATGCCACAGAAGGGTTTTAAAGGAAAAAGCAGAAGAAAATTGTTTATTGATATTGGGTACAGGGCAGGAGACTGTCATTAGTGAAAGCATCAGGAATTCTCTGTCCCTCTGACACTCCATCTCCTGCAATGGCTTCTCCTTGGCCAGCTTTTGGGAGAATCCACGTGGGAACAGGATAAATCTGTCTGTCAAAGGACAGATGCTCCAAGGGAGCCACTGGGGGTTACAGAAATAAGGATGGAGCAGGATGTAGAGAGGGATGTTGATCTCACCTCACATTTCTCCATAGTCTGCTGGTGAAATTTCCTAGAAACCCCTTGGGGACTGTTGCACTACGTTTATTCTTGGAATAACAACCCCAGTTTCTCATCACTGATTTTGTAACACACCAGTGATTGGGTCAAGTGTATCTTTAGACACATTTTTATGTATTTATGGCGTCACCAGCCTGCTCGTGAGGCCATGGCAGCGCTCACTTCACACCCCTGGCTTGATGCTGATCTCTTTTAAAAGTGCAAATCCGGAACCCACTTTTGATTTTATTAGATCTTATAAATGGTTGTTAATAAATCTGAGACCTGAGTGCCCTGAGCACTTTCTGCAGCCCAGAGGTGAGGGAGTGGTTGAGCCACAGGTGAGAAAGAAGTGGGCTGGGGTGATTCACCTCTCTGCTGCAGGGATTTGGCTTCTTGCTAAAACAGCCCCAGTGTGAAAAATATCTGAATGGTGCCTCATAAATGTTCCTGGGCCTGTTAATGCACTTTACACTTCCCTTGTCCTGACAGTGTGCAGTGACCAGCTCAGCTTCTCTCTGCTGCAGTGAAACATGGGCTCATTTCCTTTGGGACAAAGCTGGCATCACTCTCACAGATCTCACCAGAATGTCCTATGGTTTAGAAATGGTCTCTGATTTAACAGCCCAGAGCTCCACCATGGATAAACTTGAAAGGCTCCCCTATAAATTCTGGTCCAGACAAGGTGATGGAGATGGAAGGAGCCCACTGAGGAGAGAGGTGCTACCAGGGACATTAGTCCCATGCCCCAAAACAACACAGTGCCCTCATTTCCACTGCTTCCCTATCAAAGTGTTTTGGTATCCTGATCATGAGGATGCTTGGAGTCTTCTCTCAGTTTCCCAGAAAAGTATAAAGGACTTTAAAGGATTTTTTTTTTTAACCTCCTAATTTCCAATGCAATAATCTCAATTATAAATTGAGATATTGCAATTACAATAATTTAGTGCTTGTTTGGTGTTTCCAAAGCACTTCACTAAGGGGATCTCACAGTGCTGAGGGAGCTGCACAGTTATCTCTCCTCTCTGCTGAATGATCAAAACCCACTTTGAAGCTCCTTGTGATGTAGCGTTCACATTCCCTGAACATGATTCTTTCGCCCAGGATTTTTCTCCTGGGAAGCTGAGAAGTCAGCGAGAGGCCTCAGAAAAAATGAAAACAATTCTTATCTCATTTGCTTCTCCTGTGTTGTGCTCATGTGGAATGTGTTTGGAGATTGTTTACCCACAGGTGATTGTTCCATTGGATTCTGGTCTGAGTTGTTTTGACTCTTTGGCCAATCAGTGCCAAACTGTGTTGGGACTCTGGAAAGAGTCGTGAGTTTTCAATTATTATCTTTTTAGCATTCAGTAAGTATCCTTTCTGTATTCTTTAGTATAGTATAGTATAGTATTCTTTAATATAATATAGTATAATAAAGTAATAAATTAGCCTTCTGAGAACATAGACTCAAATGCATCATTCTCTCCTCTCGTCGGGGTCGCCTGCTTTTACAACACCTTATCCCCCTTCCTCCGGCGGGATGTTCCGTAACTCACCTTACGCCTGACTTCCTTTTCTTCTCTTTGCAAAGGATTATGAGTACCCTCTTCATTCTCACAGTTCCCAGTACCAGAAGAACGACCGGTGCCCGCCGCCGCCGCAGAGCCTGCCGGAGCGCGCCTGCGAGGTGCCCAGCTGCCGCTCCGACGCCGAGTGCCAGCGCCACAAGCGCTGCTGCTACAACGGCTGCATCTACGCCTGCCTCGAGTCCGTGCAGCCCCCGCCAGGTACAGGGAGCCCCGGGGGAGCTGGGAGAGAGAGCAGCTGGTGGGGGTGGGGGTGGTGGTGGGGGTGGTCTTCACGTGCGTTGGGCGCGGGGTGGGAGGTTGGAGTGCGGGCTCTGTTCCGCACTTGGGGTTTCTGCGGGGTTGATGAGTCAAAAAGGTGTCCAAGGCAAGCTGGTGTGGGAAAATTTCTACTTGGGTGAATTGCAGAAGTCACTCAAGGGCAGTTCTTTTCCTGGGATGGCATTTTCCATGCTCCATCCCTGGGAGTGTCCAAGGACAGGCAAACTGGTGTGGCAAAATTTCTGCTTGGGTGAATTGCAGAAGTCACTCAAGGGCAGTTCTTTTTCAAGGACAGGCAAACTGGTGTGGCAAAATCGAGTGACTGTAGAAGGCACTCAAGGCCAGTTGTTTTCCTGGCATGGCATTTTCCATGCTCCATTCCTGGAAGTGTCCAAGGACAGGTTGGATGAGTCTTGGAGCAACTTAGGATAGTGGAAGGTGTCCCTGGCCATGGCAGGGGATTGGAATGCGATGATTCTTGAGGTCCTTTCCACCCCAAACCCCACATCTGTGTTCCTGTGTTTCTGTATTCAGGAAAAGAGGGAATCCTGGCCTGAATTAGTGTTGACAGAAGTGAGGCAGCCAGCTCACCATCCCCTGCCATGGGAATGGGAATGGGAATGGAAATGGGAAGCAGCAGTTGCTTGAGCCTCTAGGACAGCAGGTTCTTGTGGCCCTGGATAACATCCATGTCTCCCTTTCCACTGGGACAACAAAAACATGCATATAAGTCCAAATCAGATCAATGCATCAGGCAGCCTCCTCACAGGCCCTTAGAGGAAATCCATGACTTTTCCATAACTCTGTGCCCTGTGGCTGCTACATCTTGACACTGTGGTCTCTTATTTCTGTCTTCTGCAGTCTTGGACTGGCTGGTTCAGCCCAAACCCCGCTGGCTGGGAGGCAATGGGTGGCTTTTGGATGGCCCAGAGGAAGTCTTACAAGGTACAGGACATTTCTCTGTCTTCTCTGCAATATCCATAATCCCACAAAGGCCCTGGAGAATGAATCCCTCATACACAGAGCTTGCCTGGGATGTTGGGCTGCTGGGGCTGCTGGTATTTATCTGGAGTTTCCACAGGAATAACTCTGGGTGGTGCTGGGAGCTGCTTTCTGCTGCAATAAATACTTTTTATGGATATGGATTATCCAGAAGAGCACTAGGAATGCTGCAGGGGACTGGGCTTGTACCCATTCTTCAAATCATTAGAGCTATGTCTTCCTTTTAGAGAAAGGCTTTGTCATCATACACATAATTTTCTGCCAGCTTCCTGATAGACCGTGGGTGGACTTGGAATGGGAGATCCTTTAATCCAGAGTGGCCTCATCACCCAGACGCCTTGGGCTGGGGCTGTGGCTCTTGGATCTGAAGTTCATTTGGACAGGAGCCCTGGCAAACTGCTGCAGAGCTGTGCCAACTGGGCCATCTAAGTTTGGAGGCTGACAATGAGATTGAGCTTCTCAGGTTCGTTCCATAGAGAAAGGGGTTTTAATTAATTTTTTTCCAATACCTAAAACTGAAATAAGGAGGGAGTGGGGAGGTGGGAAGTTTTCTTCTATGAGGCATTCCCAGATGTATGGACACCTGAAGTTTTTGGGTTTTTCATGGAAAAGTTAACCCAGCTTTTGATCAGCTTTAGTCAGATCCAGGTAGTGCCAAATAAATTCCCCTCTTTGGTCTTACACAGATGGTTTTAGACTTGCTGAGCCTTAACTTTCATCTATTATGGAAACTCCAAGTTCTTGAAGAGAAAATTCTGCCTCCAGCTCATTGGAGCTGCACAGCTAGAAGCAAGATAAAATAGGTTCGTCCTCATCCATCCTTGTCATGCTTATATTATTTGTTCTTATCTGAACACCTTCATCTCAGCTTGAGGGAGTAATTAGGGAAGTAAGAACCATCAGTCATGGCATGGGAATTACAGCAGAGGTACTTGAAATTAAAAATGAGAGGGAGGAGTGGCCCTGCAGAGTCTGTACATGTAATGGCCACAAACACTGCCCAAGTCCTGCTTTGCCTTCCCGTTCTGAGCTGCACTTGCTGCCTGTCCTGGGTGAAAAGCGGTGAAACCTCTGTTTGGGACAGGGGTGGCACTGCCTGACCCTGCAGTGAGTCACACCTGAGGTTTGGATTCAGCAGGAGGCCCGTGGGCCTGGAGCAGAGAGCAGAGCAGCACACTGCCAGCTTCCTGCTCACCTTCCCAACTCCTCACCCAGCCCAGAGCCTGGTGGGACACACTTATCCCTGCCTGGGGAGAACAGCCCATGGGGGGATCATCCTGCGTGGTGGGCACTGTTGATGGTTTTTGGGCTACCTAAGAGGTCAGACAAAATTAAGAGGATAAAAAGCAGTTTATTTATATTTGTTGA
>VYZP01040372.1:0-40555 GCA_013400635.1 Hypocryptadius cinnamomeus
ACACACACACACACACGCTCTCCACTGAGTTCCTGGCTCCACACACAACTTCCAGTGCACTCACACTCCCTGCCAGCTGCTGGAAAAGACACACCAAGGCCTGGTGCAGCTGCTGTGCTGGAGCCAGGCCCTCCCACTGTACTGACCTGTGCTGGAGAGGGGCCACCACAGACAGCAGCAAACACCCCCAGCCTCACAGATGGCTCCTGCCTTTCCTGCTCTCAGAGCATCAGCACCTTCTTCAGCTCTGTTTCCCTTCCCATGTCATGTCAGGTCAAGCAGCTGAATGCAAGAGCACACAAAATTCATTGCTGCATCAGGCAAGCTTTGGGGAGCCTGTTGCCAGCTGCAGCAGGCTCTGCTCTCCTTGCAGGCTTGGGGGAAGAAAGAGCAAGGAGGGGGAGAAGCAGCCTCAGGAGCTGCTCAGACTCAGGGCACACGAACCAGCATCTCCCCACGCAGCAGGAGGAAGAAGCAATTTATTGTGACAAATGGTGAAAGCCTGCAGCAGGGTTGGCCCTTCCTGTCAAAGCTGGTGAACCACACCAGGAGAGGGGAGGGCCTGGCAGTCAAGTGGGATATGCATCACTCCTGGGGGGAAAACCACCAGCAACTCAGGAGAACCAGGCTGCAAGAGATCCCTGCTTGCCCACCTGGGATGCTGGCGAGCACCGTGTGAGAGCCAGCCAGCCACCACTGCTCATCCCCGCTCTCGGGGCTGCTAACTGCCACCTCTCAGTGTCCCCTGCTCCAGAGGGGTCATGCCTTGGCCCTTCAGCCTCCAAAAGGGGTTGAAGGTTTGGGCAGAAGTGTCTGGGATGGGACACTGGGTTAGGGCAATGCAGCACAAGTGGGAAGTTCATATCTGCACTTCGAGCTCGTAAGTGAATTTTTTGTTGAGTGTGGAGAGTGCACTGTATAGAAGGACAGGAAATAAAATTCTTAACTTTTAAGGAACCTGAAACAAGGAGAATCTGGGATGCCAGTTGTGTGAGTTAGCCAGGAGAGAACAGGGAGAAGCCCCTCCTGAAGCAAAGGAACTCCAGAGTCCATTTGGTCTCCAGTGAATACAGAGAGATGGCTGTGTCCTCCTCAGCTTGCAACACCTGCCTGGCTGCCACATTCCCTTTTTCCACAAAGTATCTGGTGGGGTTCCAGACAGAACTGGGACTGATTTTCCCACTGCAACCTAAGAAACACCATCAGCACCCAAAAAGAATATGGCTTCGCACCTGTACAGACCTCTCTGTGCCTGCAGCAAACAGTGGTGTTTTGGAGAGCCTTGGATTCTTCTTCCATGGGGACTAGACAGCAGCCAAAGCACTGACAGATCACTAAGTCTAAGACAAATTCAGAAATTAAATGTAAATCTCTCAAGCCCTTCACATCCTCTGAATTCCTTTCACTGTACAGGAGAACGATTTCCCAACCTTTGGGTCAATCCAGAGCTGCTTCCTGAGCTGCAACAGCCACGTGTGGGAGCACACACTTCCCTGCATCCCAGAATAGAAAGCAGCTGGAGTCACATCTGAACACTGAACGGGAAGATGAAAGACTTCCAGACACTCCTCTTTTTCCACTGAGCCCTTTATAGGCTCCTCTCCCCACTCTCATTTCACATACAGCTCCTTCAGCTGCTGATTTTCCACAGGTGCTGAACTTCCAGATGCTCCTGGAGGCTTTTCCATTTTAAAATTTATTCTATTTAAATAACAGGGCATATGGTTTATTACAGCTATTAAAGGGTGTGTGTATGTGTGTGGGGGAACCTGATACTGAGATCCAGAAGGCTCCCAGGACCTCTGAGCACCCAGGCACCAGTGCCTGGCCCCAGAGCAGAGCCAGCTCTGCCTGCAAACATCACCCCAGGGCTGTGAACGAGCTGCCAGCTCACCTACATCACACCAGCTCCTTCAGTGCTAGTGAGGAGGTTTATACCAGCCCAGGAGACACCAGGACTGCTGTGCCCTTTCTAGGACAGCTGCCACCCCCTGAATAGGACGAAGACCAAATCTTCAGGACAAGACCAGTGCCAGGATCTAACCTGCAGCTTATAGAGGGCTTCCATCACCCCAGCACCACTAACAAAAGTTCTGTGCTTGAGTTGGGTGAGCACAGCTGTATAAAGATCTCACAACACAGCAGCCCAGCTTCTCTTGGGAGAGAAAAGGATCCAAGGAAAACCTGCTGATGCGTCCCTCACCCCAGCTGCCAGGGTACCACAGGAGGAGCTCACAGATCTGGGCATGGAGATCCTTGGAATAAGTTTGGATCAACTCTCTCCAGGTTCTACTCGAAATGGGCTCAAGAGCAGCACAGGCTGCTCCTTGAAGGAAGCACAGGGATGTAGGATGCAGGATGCAGGCAGGGAAGCCTTTCAGCTGAGAAGTGAGAAGGAAGGGAAGTACTGATGGGGCTGATAGCCACAGTTGTTTCACAATACAGCCTTACCTGCTCTCAGCAGGGAGGGGAGGAGGCAAGGAAAGGAGCAAGAAGCTGAACTCATTAAGCTTCTCTCTCATCTGAGGAGCTGGGACAGCTTCAGCAAGGAGGGTGGACTCATGGGACCAAAGGACACTTGTTTCCATCCACTTAGCTCCCCACACCTGAGGTATGTTTGAACAGTCACTTCAAAAGCAACCCCTGAGGAAAGCAGGCTGGATGAAGAGGAACCTCTACTTGTTGTTTTCATTTCTCTGTCTTTAAGCCAATTAAGGAATTTCTTTTTAAGTGAGGGTCTGTGGTCTGCCTCAAAGAGCCTGCACTCCTCAGAGAACAGAGAAGGGTGAGGTGGCCATCTGGAGCCAGCACTGCAGGGACTTGTGCTTCTCTACAAAAAAAGAAACTCTGCTCCAAAGCCCCAGAACCTCTCTGTTTTCTAACACACTTCTGCAGCAGGTGCCTCTCCCCTTTGCACCTCGGTTTTCTCAGCGGTCCATCACACAAAAAGCAAGTGGTGTTGACTTCAGGCAGAGTTCTCCTTATGCCTTTCAACATTTGCCCAGTGCTTGAAGAATCCAGCATGGAAAATGCCTTTAAAGCTTCACACCCAGCCAAGAAGAGACCAAGACAAAGGCATGGTCTGAACTTTATCCTGGTCTCGTATTCACAGAACCACAGAATGGGTTGGCAATGCACCTTCACATCCTCTGAATTCCTTTCACTATACAGGAGAACGATTTCCCAACCTTTGGGTCAATCCAGAGCTGCTTCCTGAGCTGCAACAGCCACGTGTGGGAGCACACACTTCCCTGCATCCCAGAATAGAAAGCAGCTGGAGTCACATCTGAACACTGAACGGGAAGATGAAAGACTTCCAGACACTCCTCTTTTTCCACTGAGCCCTTTATAGGCTCCTCTCCCCACTCTCATTTCACATACAGCTCCTTCAGCTGCTGATTTTCCACAGGTGCTGAACTTCCAGATGCTCCTGGAGGCTTTTCCATTTTAAAATTTATTCTATTTAAATAACAGGGCATATGGTTTATTACAGCTATTAAAGGGTGTGTGTATGTGTGTGGGGGAACCTGATACTGAGATCCAGAAGGCTCCCAGGACCTCTGAGCACCCAGGCACCAGTGCCTGGCCCCAGAGCAGAGCCAGCTCTGCCTGCAAACATCACCCCAGGGCTGTGAACGAGCTGCCAGCTCACCTACATCACACCAGCTCCTTCAGTGCTAGTGAGGAGGTTTATACCAGCCCAGGAGACACCAGGACTGCTGTGCCCTTTCTAGGACAGCTGCCACCCCCTGAATAGGACGAAGACCAAATCTTCAGGACAAGACCAGTGCCAGGATCTAACCTGCAGCTTATAGAGGGCTTCCATCACCCCAGCACCACTAACAAAAGTTCTGTGCTTGAGTTGGGCGAGCACAGCTGTATAAAGATCTCACAACACAGCAGCCCAGCTTCTCTTGGGAGAGAAAAGGATCCAAGGAAAACCTGCTGATGCGTCCCTCACCCCAGCTGCCAGGGTACCACAGGAGGAGCTCACAGATCTGGGCATGGAGATCCTTGGAATAAGTTTGGATCAACTCTCTCCAGGTTCTACTCGAAATGGGCTCAAGAGCAGCACAGGCTGCTCCTTGAAGGAANACATTTGCCCAGTGCTTGAAGAATCCAGCATGGAAAATGCCTTTAAAGCTTCACACCCAGCCAAGAAGAGACCAAGACAAAGGCATGGTCTGAACTTTATCCTGGTCTTGTATTCACAGAACCACAGAATGGGTTGGAAGGGACTTCAAAGTCCATCTCATTCCATGGGACATCTTCCACTATCCCAGGCTGCTCCAAGCCTCATCCAGCCTGGCCTTGGACACTTCCAGGGATCCAGGGGCAGCCACAGCTTCTCTGGGCAACCTGTGCCAGGGCCTCCCCACCCTCACAGGGAATAATTCCTTCCTAATATCAGGGTGGTCAAGCTCAAACATGCTGGAAGGGGGCTACAAACACAGGCAGAACATATCCAAGGACACAGAACCGAGCTGGAAAATGTTTGCTGAGACAAACAGCTCCTGGTGTAGGACTGTGCAGACAGATCCCTTGCATGGACAAAATGGCAAAAGTTTTGCCTCTCACACACCACTCAAGAGCTATTTTCCATCACTTTTCCTACCATAGCCCATGGAGGATACACACATTCTGCATCAGGTAACAAAAGCACCTGTGTGTGCAGGGTAGTTTGGAGGGACAGGTCCATTTGCACAGACGAATACCACCTTGTACTGTCTTCAAGAACAGGGAACAACTTTAGGATCACACACCTGAACAACAGCATTTGGAACTTATGCTGGTACCCCCTCCTATTCCATGTTTGAGGATGTTTGACAACACTTCCCAACACACCTGATGTTTGAACTGAAGGCTGGGGTGGAAGACGAATTTTCCTGTTTCTCAGGACTAGAGAGATGTGGGACTAAGGCCATGGGCCCATAACTGGAGAGAGCCAGGAAAACCTGATTGAACTGCAAAGTCAGGACTCACCTACATCCCCTTACTCCCACTGCAACTTCCCTCACATGGGGAGGCTGCAAGAGGAGATTTACTGGTGGCTGCCAAGCCAAATTGCTGCTCAGCTAAAGATTTATGCTGCAATTTGTAGTGCTGTTAAAATAGAATTGGAAGAGTGGTGGGGGAAGAGAAAGAGGGAATGAAAGAGAGGGGAGGGAAAATTGGTCAGGAGCAATACCACAGCTCCAAAGCTGTTTGCTCCACCTCGGACATCTGCATTGAAGCAATCACTGCATTTCCAGCTGCTGTGCTCCAGCCTTCAGACCCTGCAATGCCAATGCCTGGGCTGGCTTCGCAGCGGGGCACACGCAGGGTTCAGTTAATAGAAATCCATCCATCTCCACAGCACCTGAACTGTCAGCTTCAATAAATACAGCTGGCAGAGGATGGCACAAAAGGGACAGGGCATCTGCAGGCTGGTGGCTGCTCACATGACTTCCACACTGCAGCCACCAAGGACAGGAGAAGGGACACCCCCATTCCAAATGTCACCCACTGCCTTCTCATTCTGGCACTGGTTAAACACCATTCCTACCTGCTGAGGTCAGAGGTGAGCTAAATTATCCCCTGCACCTCCAGGAATTTGCCAGCTCTGCACACTAGATCTGGAGGAAAAGGCTGTCAAGTCATGGATTGATATTCCTGCATGTGCAAAGAGCCATGGACTTCCCCCACTAAGGTCCCCATTGCCCCCTCCCCTGAGAAGCCAAGGAAAGGTCAGAGTGCCCTGCAGCTCCCAGGGAATCCTGACTCTGCTCTGCAAAATTGGGTGACACAAAATCTTCAAAAAATCAAAAGCAAAACCTCTTTAGTGAACTTCAACAGAACAGCTTTCCTTTGACGTCATCCCTTCAGCCCCATGCCCTGAGCCAGCCCTCTGTCCTGTACTGCCAAAACCATGGAGGAATTTCAGAATTACAGCCAAGGAGACTTTGCCCTTTCAGCCCCTGGGCATCCCTGCAGAAAGAGCCAGGCCAGGCTCATTCTTCATTCCAGAAACCACCCTAGGGCTGGGGGTTTCAGTTTACTGAGAGGTCAAACTATGGATCCAAACTGACCCCCCAGGCATTGGGGAGCTCTCAAGCCCTGCCACTGAAACACCTCCTTGAGGTGCCCCAGCCAGCAGCTGAGTGCAGCTCCCTCTTGCAAGGGAGATGGAGAGGATGGGATCCTGTGCACAGGCTGAGTCCCAGCAACAGCAATGGATCTGTGTGTGTGTGTGCTCCTCAGCTATAAAGGGCACTCTTCTTTCTCATGTGCCTGAACTTTAGAGGGAACAATTAGCCACAGTTCCCTAGAAGCTCAATGGGATAAAACACAATGACCTTCCTGTGGTTTGGCTGGGAATGCTTCATCATGCACAGCCTACTTGGCATTTTCATTTCCTGGCACTGGCAGCTTCTAGGACAGTCCTGGGCAACACTCAGTGCCAGTGTGCAGGTGAAATAGCTCTGGGTGTGCAGAGTGGACCCTGGCCTGTATCCTCTGGCACAGCATCCTGTGTGGGCAGTGACAGGGGCTCCCTCAGCACAAAACCCTTCCATGCACCTCTGGCCCCATCAGCACAAAGTCAACAGTGCCTCGAGGCAGTTGCCAGTCACAGATCACCCTCCAGGATCCCAGCAGCAAACACCAGGCTCCAGGAGGACACAGGGGCACACCAGAAGCCCACCACAGTCCCAATGCCCCATCAAACACAGGTTCAACACAGGAATCTACACTTGGCCTCAGATTCAGTTTGGCATCACCATGCCCTTTCAAAATGGGGGCTGTTTGGTTTCTCCAGCCTCTTGGAGACAGAGAGGAGGATTTGGTGGGTTTTATGGAAGGGCCAGGAATAGAGCAGAACAGTGCTATGCTGGAGCAGACTGAGCCACATGACCACCCAGCACCCCAACCTGCTCCTTCTGCTCATACCCCAGGCTCTAGAGCTATTGCCACCTTAACTGAGCCAGCAACTGAGCCTGGCTGCCTCCAGGAGCAGGCAGACAGGCTGGAATTACCAGGGAAGCCCCTCCAAGTTATACTGTACCCTGGAGGCCTCCAGGCTGGGTAATTCAGACTGTAGCACTGTTTACTGCCTTGTAAAGATGACAACACTTAACCTGGTATTGTGACAGCTGGAATCAAGAGGATGCTCCTGGCTGGAGCACGTGCCATTAACCCTCCCGAGTCCATGTGCCAGAGGGAAGCATCCTGCCAGCACAGCAACCCCAGAAAGGCCAAGCTGGGGCTGCTTCAACAGCTCAGTGTCCCTTCCCTGCAGCACAACACTGAGTTTTCTACCAAGGAGAGCAGCTCCTGCTGTTGTTTAAAGCTCCTGAACCTCATCAAGTCACACACATGCTCACTGGCAGCCCCAGGTAAGCTCAGCACACGTACTCCTCAAGGACACCCTGAAGGACATCACTACTGACCTGCATGGGACAGAGGATGAAGGAGCACACGTGCCCTGGAGACTGAAATGCTGCACCAGACACAGGGCCCTGTCAGCTGCTGTGCTCTCCCCAGCACACTGCCACCAAGAGCAGTCCCTGAGCAAGCAGGGTGCAGTGCACCCTGTGCCCAGAAGACACATTTACTGCAGGAGAACAACAGGTCCTGGGGTGAAGCCTTGCTGGAGGTTCACTAGGCTGTGTGTCAAGTGCTCAATGCCAGTCCCTGCACGTCCCACAGGGGCTGCTGGGCAAGACAGCAACAATGTCACTGTCACTCCATTCTTGCCATGGGCTGCAGCCTGAAGCTCCTGCAGAACTACAGTCTTTCCATATTCCAGAAGCACCAAATGCTTCCATGTTTGTCCCTCCCCACAGACAGACACAGCAGCTGTGGGTAAGGCAGCAGAGAAGCCTCAGCTCCTGGGCAGGGAAGGTACAGCTGCTGGCATGGCTCTGACAGAATGTCCCAGTGCTGCATGGGGCACGTGCCAGCCAACACCAGGGCTCTGAATGAAAGGTGTCCTCTCCTTGGTGTCCCAAGGAAGCAGGGGAAAAAATACAGGTATATAGATACACACACACATCTATCCATCTACCTACCTATAGCTTCACTTTTCCAAGGCAGGGAGATGAAAATCAGATTTTAAGGAAGACAAAAGATCCTGCTTGTGTCTGCCTTCTCCCCACCCCACAGCTGGGGAATGCTGCTGAAGACCAAGGAGTGCAGACATTGTCCTCTCCCACCAAAAGCTGGCAAGATCCAGCCTCCCAAAATCCCCTTTTGCTGTAGCCAACCTGCCACACTCCAAATGCCAGAGCCCAGCTCTGTGTAACCACAAACCCCAGTGTGTGATGCACAGGGAGCACTGGGAGCAGCAGGGCTGGAACCTGAGCGTCTGCAGCCCCAGCTGAGCTCTGCACAGCTCTGGGCAAGGGCAGGCAAGGCCCCCCCAGCCCCCTGCAAGCTGCTGACTTGGCAGCCTGCAAGCACCTGCAGCCCAAACTCTCCTCACCGCCCCCACGGCGGCCCCAGCTCTCCTGCTGCCATCCAGAAGGGCTCCAGGCTGCCTTCACACTCCACTTCCAGCTTCCTTCTGGTGTGGATGTCCTGCTGCAGCCTCAGAAATGCCATCTGTAACGCAGGAGCAGCTTCCTTCTCTTCGGATCAGTTCCTCTCAGCTCCTCAGGGTGACCTGGAGCACCTGCCCCTCGCAGGGACTCAGTGGTGCCCGGGGCTGCTGTGAGCTGCACGGGCTGGCAAGGGGTGCTGCCTGAGATCCTGGTGCCTTGCCAGGCAGAGTGGGAATGCTGGCAGGGTGAGAAGCACGGGAAGGTGCTCAAGTCAAAGAAAAGCCCAGGGCAGTTTGTTTGAAGAGAGTGGCTGAAAAGGCACAGGCACCTGGGTGGGTTGTGGGTCCCCGGGCAGGAACAGAGAGAGGCAGCACAGCTTGGCAAATGCAAACAGCACCCAAGCAGAGCTCCCATCTCCTCTGTGTGCCCTTCTGTTGGCAGCAGCCCCGTGCTGAGGATTGTTCCATCCCAGAGAACAAAGGCCTGCAGAGGGTTCTCTCAGCACAGCCTCCCCTCCACGCTCAGCACCAGGCTCCGGCTGCGCTGGGATCAAGGGGCCTTTCAGGGACACAGGGCTGGGGATCACGGGGGAAGAGGCTGCAGGGAGGTGGCTGCAGCTCTGAGCACCCCCTGGCTGTTTGCGACTCATGTTAGTCAGATTCCAGCCCAGAGCCACCACTGTCAAACTGGATTAAGTTACTGGTTGGAGAAATCCAGCACGTGCCTTTCACAGCAAGCAGCACCTGGTAATCTGAGAGGGGAGCAATGGGCTCTGGAGTGATCCCAGGGAGTGCTGGGTGCAGAGAGGGAAGGGAGCTCCCTACCCACCCAGAGAGCAGGAGGATATTCCTGCCTTCACCCCTCCTCTCACAAGCCCACAACACGAGGTCACTGCAGGCCCATGTCCCTCCAGGACAGATGCTGCACACTGCTAGGAGGATGTGTCTGCAGTTTCCATCCTGATCCCGAGAGAAGAAATAACCCTCCAAACACACACCTTCCTACATTTCCTCCTTTCCTGCAGCAGCTCAGCCAGGTTCCTGAGCTTCCCACTACCATCAAATCCATCCACCAGCTCCTGCCAGAGGACTGACACCATTTCACAACTCCAGGCTACATGTGTGACGCCTCTCAAGGGGACAAGTGATTTGCCATGAGACACGAGACCACGCTCCTCTCTATGCAGCCAAAGAAGCAATGCAGAAGGGTTACTCTGGAAAAAAAAAAATCCTTGCTCTGGCTCCTCTTACTCTTAAAAAATTTTTAAAAACCCAAGAAAATCACAAGCTACCAATTCCTCCCCCTCCCCATCCTCAACATCCAAAGCAAAACTGCCCAACACCTGCACTTGGAGAAGGACCTGAACCCATGGTCCTGGAGCAAAAGTGCTCAGCTCCTGCAGACAGGAGCATCCCCAAACCAGGTAAAGGTGCTGGTTTTTCCCTTCTCCAGGCTGGCACTGTCAAAGGGACAGCTCTGCTGTGCTCTCCATGCTGTGACAGCAACATCCAGGCAAGAGGGTCAGGTATTTCTGCTCAGATTTGGCCAAGCCTGCCATGTAAGATGAGGACATGCTCCAGCTGCCTCTGCCCCAGATTTGACCTCCTTTGAGGCAGGATGGCTCTTGTGGGACATGGAAATGAGGAAGGTTGGAGGGGGCACACAGGGAGCAAAGGGAGGGTTTGTTTGGGGATCTATTGAGAACTCTGGTCTCCACTGCTCTGCACCACCCTCCAAGTTATTTGTGGCTCCAGAGCTATAAATAGCCCTAATTTAAACAACTAATAGGCTTTGTGACCCTGGAGCAGGCAGTGGAGAGCGGATGGGCAGGGCTGGGAGCCTCAGGCAGATGAAACAGCATTCCATGCTGCCAAATCCTTGGCACTGCAACACCTCCTTGAGCAAGACGCCGCTCCAGATACCACAGGCTCCGTTGAGCAAACAGTTACAAGCCAAAAATTCCCATCAAACAAGTATCCACAACGACCTGCAGCATCTTTACTCCAGCAAATCCCAAATGAATTCCACAGCAACTTCCAGAGGGAGCACAACCCACACGGGGATGGATCCACCTCACTGCAGCACCTGGGGAACACAGGCTTCACTCCTGTGTGATGAGCAGGCATGTCCTGAATATGAGAGCTGCTGGTAGTGCCCTCTGGTTTGTTTGAGTGGCTCCTTTTTCCCTCCTCTGTGGAGGCACACTCGGAGCATGTGTTGGTGATCCCCATCTGTTCCACAGCCTCATCTGTTCTTTGCATGGAGGCTTAGGAAAGGAGATGGACCAGATGGACCCCAGAGATCCCTTCCAACCTCAACCAGTCAGTAATTCTTGAAAGGTGCAAAATAAACTCTCTGAGCACACCCAAATCTATGCAGGCTGCTGATCAAACCCAGGGATCTCTGCCTGCCCCACCCCAGCTCTGTTGGGGTACCTGTCCTACTGAGGCTGCCAGACCTCCCAGGGCCAATGCCCAGCCTGAGATCTGATGACAGAAAACAGAAGCAGGTGATCACCAGGTGATTCCCTGCAGTCACCTGATGCTTCACCAGGAGCTTTTTTTCCCAAGAATCTCATTTCTCTGGGCCCTGGTTTTCCCAACAAGAAACACACAGAATCATTTAGTTGGGAAAAGCCCTCTAAGCACATCCAGCCCAACTGTTCCCCCAGCACTGCCAAGACCCCCAGTGATCCATGTCCCCAAGTGCCACACCCACGTGCTTTCTGAACACTTCCAGTGATGGTGACTCCACCAGTGCCCTGGGCAGCCTGTTCCAGTGCCTGACCACCTTTTCTGTGAAGAATTTTTTCCCCAGCATGCAACCTGAACCTCCCCTGGCACAACTTGAGGTTGTTTCCTCTTGTCCTGTCCCTGTTCCCTGGGAGCAGAGCCCAACCCTCACCCAGCTGCACCCTCCTGTCAGGGAGTTGTGGAGAGCCAGAAGATCCTCCCTGAGCCTTCTTTTCTCCAGACTAAGCACTGTCCTGGTGTCCTCCAGACACTTCTGCTTGTGCTGCACTCAGAGCTGAAGTGCCACAGGAGGAGGCTGAAGGAGCATCACAGAGCCACATTCCTCCACACAGCTCCCTGCAACACTTCCATATGCCAGGGTTCAGTTATGAAAATCTCCACCAGCCTCAAAACAACTCAGAGCCCACAGAAAAGGCCTCTGTGATGCTGCCCAGCAGTTCTGACTTGCTGCTGTTCATGTATTTAAGCCAAGGGCTCACAAACAGGACGCTCAGGCTTGCCCAGAGATTTTCCCCAGAAGTAAGAGGTGATTCTGGGGAGCAGGGGGTGGCACAGCAAGTGCCCTCCCACCATCTGCCAACAAGAAAAGCAGGTCCCCTCACTTCCCTCTAAAAGCAGGGAGATTTACATATTTTTAGCATATCATAATAATAAAATAAAAGAATAATAAAAGAGTGTGTTCTTCCCTCCATAGTCATCAACACCCAGAGGTATTTCATTCTGCAAAGGCTTTTACAGAAAAATAAAAATCCTTTGCAGAACACTGCAGGAAAGCCCAGAAAATTAATATCCTCTGGAAGAGGAGGGAGTTTAGAGAGTTCAGCCAAAGTGAGTAGTGGGCAGAGACACTTAGGTCAGCTGCACAGACCTTGCAACCCTTTCCCCAAAAGCCTCTCCTAAGAGCAAAATCCAGAAGTTCTCAGTACTCAACAGGACCCTCTTCATGAATCCTGGGAGTAAGGAAGAGGTGAACAGGAACATTCTCTTAAATCTCATCAGGAGACAGTGCAGAGCCCAAATTCCCTCCTAACCCATTGCAGTGTGGAAGGATGTACCTTGGAGAGGTGCCACCACCCCTTCCAGCAGCAGCTGGAAACCACTGTGACCCCACAGCTCCCAAACCATTCCACAGGGGCAGCCACAGCAATGGAGCCATGTCCTGCTGCCAGCACTGAGTCTGTGGCACTGCCCCTTCCTGCTCCCAGCTCCAGGAAGGGTTTGGCACATTGGGAAGCCTGGCCACGATGGATCCCCAGGCTCAGCTGAACCCTCTCACCCAACAACAGCCCAGGCCAAGCACATGAGCAAGACAGAGCCCAAGGGGATTTGTAGCTGAGCCAGAATTTGCCTGGCTGCACACAGCTACCAGGGGTGAATTTAAACCAAACATCTTTGCCCTAAGCAGAGATTTCTGCAATCAGATCCTTCAACATGCACCTAATACCTGGTACCTCCAGCCTTTCAATAGCTGTGTCCTCCTGGGACACTGGGAAATGGACAGGCTCCTGTTTAAATGCTGACACACAGAAAGAGACTGTGCAGCCCTGTCCAGAAAAGACCAGGGACTCAAATCTGGTTGTCATAAGTCTGCTGCTTCTACCTCTAAGGCCCTTTTTCTACTCCCTCTTGTCTCCCTGTCTTCAGCAGACAGGGAATTCCACACCATCAGCCTCACCCAGGCAACAGGAGACAGTGAAGCCTCCTCCCAGGTTCTAAAATCTTGAAAGCCAAACAGCACCGATTTTCTCCCCTTATTCCCATCCTACCATAAGGGATGACTCCCTCAACTCCCCCATCAAGTACAGACCAAAGTCACTCACTAAGTATTTGTGTCCCTGTTTTTCTGCCAAGGAAGGTTTGTGTTCATCCCTGAGACAGCTCATAGCAGCTTGGCTCTGTGCTGCTCCACAGCAGCCAAAGCATTATCAGCTTTGAAGGTGGCTGCAGGCAGGGACAGAAAACCAGCAGGAAAAGCAAAATCTATCCCAGAACTCCTGCCCAGCCTCAAATTGACTCCCCAGTACTTCACTTCCTTCCTACACTACGCCACTCCGGGGACAAGAACATGCACAGGCAGGATACCTACCCTGACTTGTTCTATTGACTTACTTAATTTTTTTAAAGAATATATTTATCTGTTCCTCTCTGGAAACCAATCACCCGCTGCTCCTGGGCCCTTTGATGCCTGGCAGCCTGGCTGATCTCAGCAGGGCTTTTGAACCCACTTCCATCACCACTGCCTGGAGCGAGCTCTTCCCACGCAACTCGCTGCTCAGTGAATCACAGCCCCTGATCTTCCTGTCTCCAGGAACCACGCCACACTGAGTGGGGATGAGCTCTGCTCTCCCTTTAGCAGGAGAATAAGGAATTATCACAAAAGCCACTCCTGTCCCCACAGGACACCGGCGTTATCTGCGCCAAGACCGGCAGTTCCTGTTCTTGCCCCAACATCCGCTCCGCCACCAAGGCTGGTTCTTCAGGAAATTTATTTCCACATGTCAAGATATCACTCAAACTACAGACTTGGAGTCATGAGCAGCCTCAGCTGCCACACACGAGGCCGCAGAGACACTGCCTTTTTTAGTGCTCAGAGCCAGGTGTACACTGGAAGTTCCTAAATTTCAGTTCTGGCTGTGCACAGCCATACCAGGGAGTTCATCTGTGAGCTGAGACACCTTTCCAGCTCCTCAAGGCAACAGAGGGATAAGCAGCAGTCCAGAAAGGATCATCCTGCAGGAAGGACCCAGCTCTGTTTGCAGAATCCCTCTAAACCAGAGGGGACAAACCCACACAGCACAGATCACTGAGCAGAGCTGTGGACCAGCCACACAGGTTGGCCCACACAGCAACAGAATTTGGGAACTGCACAAAATATCTTTTTTAAAGGTACTCAAGTCAATGCTAGAGAGTAAAGACAACAACTTATTGGTTTCACACTGTTCCCAGCTCAACAAGAATACCCAAGAGAGGACCAGAAAAGAGCAAAGCCTGACATTGCTGGGAGGTTCTAGAGTCATGAGCCAGAGCCCAGGAAGCACATCCTGGGCCCTGCAGCAGCAGAAGGCAGGAAAACGAGGACTGCACCACAGATACTGCACCAACATCACAGCAAACACCTCCAGGGCAAAGCCAGGACAGCTCAGGGACACTCAGCAAGCAGCTACTCCTCAATGACCAGCAGCTCCAAACAGACTCAAGCAGGTATGGACACCCATCCAGGCTGGAGTCCACACAAAGCAGGCATTAGGCAAAGGTTCAAACGTTATCAGCACAAAACATGGCAGCCTCTGTAGCCAAGCCCCCGGGCAGAGGGATTTTGGATGCTTTTTGATAAATCTCTCAACCTGTCAGAGACTGAATGCAGGACACCAGCCCCCCAAAACAAGAGAAACTCTTCACTGCAAGTGGCTGATGCGGAAGGGGCAGAGGCAACAGCTCAGAGACACATCTGAGATGCTGATTTCATCAAGGTGGGATAGGAATAGAGGGCTGGAAACACTGATCTGTTTTTAAGAGTAATTATTTTTTGGTGTGTTTCATTCCTGTGGATCTGTTGTTCAGAAGCATTTCACTGCTTTTGCATGAAAACAGCCTCTCTGGCTCTTCTAAGTTCAGAAACTCTTGCAACTTAGTGCCACCCAACCTGGAGACACAATCCTCCACCTGTGGCACTACAGCGTGGTTGGGAGGCCAGAAAGAAAAGGAGCCACGAGGACATGGCAAACAAGGAACTGAGATCCCATTCCCAGGCAGCCACCTTGACAATTTAGGTGAGGGAGGAAGAGCTGGGATGAGTCCTGCAGTCCATTCTGCAGGAGACATCAGCCCCCCTGTGTAAAGCCAGGGTTTGGCACCACTCAGATCGGTGAGAATTTGGCTCTGGCTTCCCGAGGAACTGAACTGAGCCTCTGAATGCAGGGAGCCAACACTCAGCAGGACACAAAGCAACTCGTGTGGCAAAGGCAGCGGCCGGACTGAAGCTGAGGTGAGCAGGTGAGCGGGTGAGCAGGTGAGCAGGCTCCTTCCCCTCCTCCTTACCTTCGCAGCCGGTGCTGTAAGTGCTGGTGCTGCCGCGTTATAAGGGCACTTTCCCACACGGGGCCACCGGGGCTGCTCCTATACCAGCCCACGGCCGGGTGCCCCGGGTAGGGGGAGCTACTGAAGCCATGGTCCGACTCCGTCTCTGCGGCCAGCGATGAGGCAGAGCTCCCCATGGTTCCCCCCTGCCCAGGCCACGCTGAGATTGAGCCTAGGTTAGGTCCAAGCCAGTGGCATGGGCAGCTCGGGTGGAACGGGCGAGGCGCTGCGGCATGGGCTGCTGCAAAGATCCCAGCACGCTGGACAAAGGAAGGTCGGTTCTGATCAGAGTTGGAAAAAAAAAAAAACAACAAACAAACACAGAGAAAGGGGAAAAAAAGGAAAGAAAAAGAGAGAAAGATAAGGTACGATTTCAGCAACAACCCTCCAGTTTTAAAGCCTATCAATGCATGCTCTGATCAGGGTCCCCATCCCAGAGCTCACTGGGAAGGGAAGGGCTGTGTCACTGAACCCAGCTTTTGCTGCTGGAGATGGGGAGTGCGGGGGCTCGAGAAAAGGCTCCCCCCAAGTTAAGCACCAGGAGTTCCCAGGCACAGAGAAGCACCGACTGATGGAGGGAAGCACAGCAGAACCCAGCACAAAGCCCTTCACACACGGGAAAGAAGCAGAAAATGAGACAAGCCAAGCCCACCTGGAGCCCAAACCAGCAGCCCTTGGAGACCACACACACCAGGTTAGTCTGGGCTCTGACTGGCACACCAGTTTTAGTTACTCAGCTACAAGGCCTGGATGGCTTGTAAAATAAAATATTCCTCTTTTCCTGTTTCCCACTAACACCCCAGTAGGACTGGAACTTGACAGACTGGGGATCTGCACAAGTATTTTCTGCAACTACTTTCAGCCCAAGGCAAGTTTTAGCTGATCCTGAGCACACCCCTACCCACAGAAGCAGGTCTGGGGCTTTGTTCCTCTTTTTCTCCCTCTCTCTTTCCTACTTTTCGGAATTTATTCTTCAAGCATCCTCACAATTAAACTCCAGGAACATTTCATGTCCTCTGGATTAAAAGAAGTTTAAACACACACAAGTCTCTACTTCAAGTGAAAAGGCAGGACAATCTGGATGCATGTCAGGAGCAATGGATCAAGGTAACATTTAACAGAGCAAAAAAGAAGAAACAAGGAAGACGGAAAAATGAGCACAGCTGAGCTTATTCAATTACCCACCAGGATTTAAGGAGATGAATGAACCACAGAAAGACCTTTGCGAAGAAACTACTTTTGCCGTAAAAAGGCTGAGATGAGGAGTCCTAAAATACAGCTTTTCAATCCCAGGATTGATCTAAGGGATCAAGAAAGGCCTTGATAGATAATAGACTCCCAAAAGGAGCAGCTCAAGGAACAGGCGCAATTTTGTTACAAGCTCAATACCAGAATGTGCCTGCAGAAGGTGATTAACTGGAGAATGTTAACTGCTCTGTCATGGTCACTGTAGCCTGTAAAGCCTGGATGAACCAAACAAATCCGAAAAAAGCCCAAGAACACAGTTTCCCTACCTCCTCCTTGTTTTAATTGGGCTGCTTCCCTGCTGTGCATCAGCCCCCCCCTCCATCCAACAGCAAGGTTTCACTGATTTCTGCACATCCACCCAAAGTGGATCCCTGGCACATCCCTCTCATTTCCTGCTATTCAAGCAGTTAATTTGTAGCAAATCTGATTTTCTGGCTAAATGAAAGGCACACGATGTGAGGGGAAAAGCACTTCCAAATACCATCAGTTCAGCCTATCTGGAGACATCAGTCATCCCACACCTGTGATGTCTCTAACTCTTCTGCCCCACCCCAGGAGCCCTGCGTGCTCCAGCAGCAAAGGCACAGGGGATGCAACTCTGACACCTACTAGAAGAACAAACTGTCTCTTACCTCAAAAACTCAGGTTCTATCATGATAAAATAGGTAAGTAAAGGCAAGATGGGTAGAACAGCCCCTCAGTGCAGGCTGAGCCAAACAGAAAGAAGGATGCTCAGGCGTCAGTAGCCTTTTTCCCGCTTGAGTTGGGTTAAACTGCCACATAAATCAATTCCACAGCCTGGTTCAAGATCACTTCCTCAATCTGGTAAAGCAGAACCCTTTGCTTCCTCCTGCTGCCCATGGAAATGCCAGTTTTAGCTCATCCCAGGAGGAGACAGACATGCCTGCTGCCCGCAGCGCTGCCAGCTCCCACCGTGGTGCCGCTCTCCCGGCCCGTCTCCTCCACCAGCTCCACACCAGGAGCCAGAACAGGCAGCTCTGCTCTGCAGGGAGGGGAAAGGCTGGGAGCCCTGCTTTAGAACCTGCAGTAAAACCCCATGGTGGGTGGAGTTGGGAGAGGAAGGGAGCTATAAATAGGTGGAGGATAACCTAGCTAAGTCGGAGTGATCTCCGAGACTGTCTGGTCTAACTGGGCTGCTTGGCTGCGAGTGCTGCGTGAAATCGGATTTCTCCAGGCAAAGCAGAAAATCCTTCTCCTCAGGGTCATCCTCATGCCAGGTGAGAGCAGCCAATGAGCGATATTGAAGGGGGAGCGTTGACCAAAGGTGGGGAGAGGGCAAACCAGTCCGAGAAGAGGAGGGGCAGCAGCGTTACAGCCCAATGCAAAGCACGTACGTGCTCACCATGCCAAGCCCCAAAACGCCTTTGGCCAACACTAAGCAAATGAGGAGCCTCCAAGAAGTCAAGGAGAGAATGGAAACTGCACCCCAAAAAGGGAAGGGGTCAATTAAAGAAGAAGAAAGCTTCTCTGGAAGCACTCAGCCTTATTTTTGAGGAATTTCTGCCACTGGGCAGGGAGTTTCCCCAGGAGATGACCTGCAGGCACGTGGCTGAACAGGGGAGGCTTCAGTCACTAAAAGGGAGCAAACTGCCAAGAGTTCCTCTGTCTTGGCAGGAGGGAGCAGGATTTTTCCTCTAATTAACAAAGCACTGCTTCCACCTATCTAATCTGGAGAGGAAGCAACAATGTGAACAGATTGAAGCGTCTTGAGAAGAGTCAGTCTCACTCATGGAAATTAACAGTTAAGCACCTTAGAAAGATGCTGAGTTTGGATTTTGGTTTTCTGCCCCTCGAAGCTGCAATAATTACCAGGTTTGAACTGATGCTGGGTAACTGCTCCCAAAATATCGCTTCCAAAATGAAACCAGGTTTGATCTCGACACCCCCAAGCCACTCACAGCTGCTTACCCTGATCTGTGGTACCTGATGCAGACCCTCCCTCAAATTCTCCACCAAACCCTGGGCAGCAGGCATGTACAGAGTGTGCAGGACAGCAAAGCTGTCCCATGAAGCTCCTCCTGCTGCCAGGACAGCAAAGCAGCTGCCTGGATGCTTCCACATAACCTCGTTCCTCCACACCAGTGAGCAGTGCTGACCCTTTGGGCCCCAGCTCTCGTGTCACAGCAGAGCAGGCAGGAAGGGTGGGGATCTACCCAGCCCCCTTTCCTTCCCTCCAGTTTCAAAGTAGGTTTTGGCTCTGAAGAGAGAAAAAAATAAAAAAAAAAGGAACCAGCCCATGTGTTTCAATGCATTTAGGAAGTTGCAGGATCAACTTTTGCTAGCATCAGCCCCCAAGCTCTTCCCTTCGGCACGCAGCAGGAAGAAGAGACAGAGGTCCCTGGAGCTGCTGCAGCCACTGAGGAAACCAGGGAGGCAGACTCACCCCAGCTGGTCCCATGTGCAGCAGCCCCTCTTTGTGATGGGATACCCCCACACTCCTTTTCCTCGTAATTTACTGATCCATGTGGCACGAGCCAGCTTTGCTCCTTCTTGAATTTTCCAGCCTCTCTTGGTTCTCAGCCTTGGAAACTCAGGGACAAGACTTTGCCACTTCATTAATTCCTCCACTCCCCCAGCCTATAAATCAAGTAAATTCTGAGCTACTCCCTTGCTCCAGGGAAGATCCAGGAATGAAAATACCATCAGACATACTGAGCTCCAGACAGCTGTGGTCTGAGGTGAAGGCCAGCAGCTGGCCCAGGAGAAGGCTCACCATGTACCTGAGGGAGACACATCCCTCAAAGCTGTGCCCAGAGGAAGCTGCAGGAGACTGTGTTCTAAGATTGAAGCTGAAGTACCAGCCCTTCTCCTCCCTCTGCTGTGTGAGCTCCTCCGCCTGGGGGCTGACAAAGAACCACAGAATGTCCTGAGTTGGAAGGGACCTATAAGAATCCTAAGTCCAACTCCTGGCCCTGCCCCAGGACTCCTCAACAATCCCACCCTGTGCCTGAGACAGATTGTCCAGTGTTTGGACAGATTGTCCAAACACTCCTGGAGCTCTGGAAGCCTGGAGGCCATGACCATTCCCAGGGGAGCCAGATGTGCTGGGATCTGGTACCACCATCACCAGCAAAGGAGATCTCTGCCTTCAGTCCCATGTCAGTTGCTGCTGGCAGGGAGAAGCCAGGGCTCCTGAAGAGCTCTCACTGTCCAGTGCCCACACACAGCCCTGGAGGAGCAGTGACTCACACCCTTAAACACCAAGGAGCTCAGGGACAGCTGGAGGAGCTGGGGCTGTGTGGGGGCATCAAGCTGGAGGAGAACACTTCGGACATCCTGGAGGAATGGCCAACCCTTGGCCTCCCACCAATCCTGCCTCCATGCACAGCAGATCTCTCCTGAAGGAGGCACATGCTCAGGGAGGCCAGGGCAAGCAGGGAATGGTGTGCAGGGCTGGAAGGTGCACAGCACGAGATGTGGCAGCCTAAGAAGGTCACAAAGTGCCAGAGCAGGTTGGGATAGCTAAGAAAGCAGAGGGGAGTGTCTGATGGTGTTATGCTAGCCAAAGAAGGGAAAGAAGCTCAAGCATTGGTGTGACCTAGCCAGCCCCCAGCTCCAGGCAGGGTGGCAAGACCTGAGGATGTGCAAAGCCAAGCACCAGCAGCAAGAAGAGCATGGCTGGAACTCCCAGGCTGAGATGACCCTGAGAAAAGAAGTAACCCCAGGAGAGGAAGGGAAAAATCCTCTCTTTTTCCACAAGGCAGCAGGGGAAGAGCAGACAAGCAACAAGACACCCACCTCAGGCAGACACAGCACTGAAACCCAAGCTGCAAACACTGACCCAACGAGAGCTCCATGGCTCAAGTGCAGCAGGAGCAAGTGAGCTGGAACACTCTGTGCTGAGCAGGTGTCCTGCACACAGCTGGGGACAAGACAAAGTTTTGCTGTTCTTTCTCCCTGCTCTCATCTGCCAAGCCAGCCCAAGTGCTGCAGTCTTGGCAGGAAATGAAGGTGTCAGCAAGTTCTAATTCCTTGCAAAGCTTCTAACAGGGAGGGGTGGCAAGGCACCTCCAAGGACAGACTGAGGCAGGGGTACAACTGGAGGGATGGGACAGTGGTTGGCACATTCAGCTGGCATGGGGGAGGCTTTTCCAGCCCTCCTGCTCCACATAGAGCTCCCCAGGGCTCTATGCCTCAGAAGGCTCTGCCTTACCTGCCAGGGCCAAGGAGTCTTCAGGTGTGCAAGGCACGAGGATGACAGGCAGTGTGCAAGCACTGCAGATGGGAGGACACAGAAAAGGGATTGAAGGGTGAAACTCACCCACCCAAATGTTTGTTCTGGGGCAGAGGGAAGAGAGTCAGATATCCTGGCCTTGCAGGAAACTGAGGGGACAGGAAGCTTTAAGTGAGCTGTTTTCCAGGTCTTGGTGAGAAATAAGACCTGTACACCATTTGCAGAGACATCCCTAGCTGAAGTGAACTGTCTGGAAGCAGATTTCCAGATGGGCTATTAATGAGGTAACAAGGTAATTGAACCTGGAGTCCCAGACCAGCACAGAACAGGGTCTCACACTCCATGCTACAAAGTCCAGAACAGCAGCACATGTCTCTGGCCACAGACACCAATGTGCAAAGGTGCTTGAGGGTCTTTATCTTCTTTCAGCTGCTTTGAAACTGGTTCTGGACCAACTTCAACCCAGAAGAAACTCATACACAGCAGCTGAATTGGGCTAAGCTGCATTTAATGCACAGCACTGACTCTTTGTAAGTATGCAGGCGGAGGAAGAGGTGTCTGAAGCGTGAAGTGAAAGATTGATAGGAAAAGCAGATGTATTGCAGAGCCAGCTTGGCCACAAAGCAACTACCATGCAAGTCTGAACAAAGTTTCCTCATCTCCCTTGCACTGGTCACTGTAAACCAGTGACAAATAATCCAGGGAGCTACTGGAAATCTATCCCAGTCACTTTGAGAGAAGGGATTACACAGATCTGAAAGGGCAATCAGCATCTTAATCACAAGCTGGAGGGAGAAAAAGAGGAGAAGCAGGAAGGATTTTTCAAAATAAGGGTTAACTTCAAACCTCATCTCCACTGACAACTGCAAAGCAGTTTCTGAACAAGCGTGAAAACGGCAACAAGGGCGCTGCTGCAGAAGGGTCTGAGCGCACACACGTTTAAGAAAACCCACACAACGAAATCCCTCCAAGCCCAGTGCTCTATTAAGTCAATTAACACTGCTCCATTGAAGTGCAGCGAGCCGCGTGTATCCCGCAATTCGCGGCCAATTGTGGGGGACTCCGGAGCTCAGCACGGCGTGGGTGGGCTGGCAGGGCCCTCCCAGCACCAGCAGCGAGGAAATGCCACAGACTCACAGGGGAAGGAACAAAACAACACGAGCCACAGCATCCAATCCCGGGAAGCTTTACCAGCAGATCTCATTTCCAGATCTTTTCCTCCCCGTGTTTATAATCCTTGCAGCAGAGTTCTGCCATCCTACTCAGCTCACAGGCTGCCCCAGCTACAAAAGACGTCAGGCTGAAAAATCACCTCGACAGACTGCCTGCTGAGACCAGTTGCATTATAAAAACAGGAAGCTCTTGCCTGCCTGCTCCCAATATGCTATGGATTGAATGGGAAGGAGCATACGCAGGGATGCTTTGCAAGAAGAGCACACACATGGGACTCTTGCCAGGAAAAATGCATCTTGAGTAACACATGTGCTCTTAGTTTCTTCTTTTTTCAGAAAGGTTTAACTACACTCTGAGCTACCCAGCAGCAATAAACCACTTTTTTCCCCTCTTTCTCACTTATAGCAGAGTGTTGCTTGGTAAACAGCAGATCTTCCTGTCTGAGGCTGTGCCAGCCTGTGCTGAACAGAACTGTTGTTATTGCACATTCACAGCTAGAGATAAACATGAATAAGAGCCACGAGTAAGAGCCAGGCACTGGTTCTTCAATACACTGCTTTATCAGGTTCACCTTGATTCAAATGTTTCTGACATCTCTCCCTCCTGAAGGGGCAAGGTGGCACAAGTAGCAAGGACAAACATTAAAAAAGAAGACAGAAATGACAGCAGCACATAAAGTGCTCTTCTGTACTTGCTAACATTCACAAACTGTGGAGCTCACAGCTCCACCTGCACTTGAAACACTCAAAAGCACAACAAGGAAACAAATGGGCCCAGCCAACCCAAGCTGCCCGAATGGGAAAACAAAACAGCCTTCAGCACATTTCTCAGGACAAATCTCCATCCAGAGCCACAACTGCTGCAGGACATAAAGGTTACAGAGAACCAGGGAAGGAAAAAAATGTGCAAGTCATCATCTCATCTGCAAGCTAACACTCTGCAATGACAAAGGCACAACAAACCAACCCAGGAAAAGTGGACACTGGAAGTTGAGGAGGGTTTCTAACCTTTCCAAGAGCAGACCTCTGGACCAGCTGCTCCAGAAGCACTGAGGAAAAAAGCACAGCATGAGTTCCAACAATTAGCTCCTGGACAAGTTCATGACCTGCATGAGATGACTGCCCATCTTCAGCAGCATGGAACTGGACTTGATGACCCATGAAGTTCCTTCCTCCCAATCACTCAGCAACCCAAACTCACACAGAGGCCCAGACACAGCACAAACATGAGGTCGTTCCCAAAAGGACAGCAGAGATTGTATCTTCAGGTCATGCTAAGTTGATAGATAAGCAGATGAAGGGCTGGCCACTGCAGAAGGGAGGGGATGAGGATTGCAGCAAGAAACAGTCTCACAGCCAGTGAAAACTCAGGGCACAGACTTGGAAAGCAAAGCCTGAGAGGCAGGAGGTGGAGATGTCCCCTGAGCACACTGTCCCCAGACACTCCAGTCACAGTTTTAATTCTAACACAGATTAGACAGACAGTAAATATATCATTTGCCCAAGACACATCCAGTTGCATCCCTTCCTAGAGATAGCTCCAGTCCTCACTGCAGTGCCCTGCCCAAGCCACACAGGCAGCAGCACCTGGCTGTCTCCTTCTGCCATTTTAATGCAATTTGGCCTTCCCTGGCTTTCATCAGGCACCACGTCCCAATTTCCAACCAACTGGCCTAGATTTAAGCCAACACAGCTCTAGCTGTGCCTCAGGCAAACACAGAGGTGGAAGAAGCCTGTCAGACAATGGTGCCATTTGGCATTTCCATCACAAACAACCAAGAGATAAAAGCACAATAATTGCTGAGAGCTGCACAAGAGGCCCCTGCGTTGCCCAGGAGCACAGGAAACTGGGAGAGAACAGGGAGGTGGGACAGACTCAGGGGGCAAAGAGGAAGTTCCTCTTCTAGAATCTGAATCACAAACGGTTTGGGTTGGAGGGAACCTTAAAGCCCATCTCCTACCACCCCCTGCCACCTTCCACTACGCCAGGCTGCTTCAAGTTCCATCCAGCCTGGCCTTGAACACTTCCAGGAATGGAGCAGCCACAGCTTCTCTGAGCATCAGGGAAGCACAGCTCAGCACAATCATTTAATGAGAAAGCACCACATTACTGCTCACCACCTCTCCACCTCCAGGTGACACCTGAGAAACACATCAGTCCTTCTGCACACTGATGTGGCAGCCATGCCATTGCTTCTGTTAGGAGATCATACTGTATTGAAATTACAGGTGTGGAATAAAACCTGGTACAAGGAAATGATACAAACAAAACAGTGCCTGAGACCACCAGAACCCTCCCCTCTCCTCACCAGAGTAGTTTTACTGGCTCACTGTCTCCATCCTCTTCAGCTACACCAGTACAGCTGGAATTGTAGGATGTGTTCAATTACACACACCTTAAGCAATATTTTCTGGGAACAGTCATTTGAACAAACACAATGGTCACATGAGGAAAAGGCTGTACTCTGAGAGGGTTGAAATACAATGCAGATGGTTTGAGTAATGGTGGAGCAAAGCCAGCCAGCCACACGAGGTACCTCCAGCATGAGGAAGGAGCTGAGCTTTAACCAAGGGCTGCTGGCAGCATCCTGAACCAAAAGGGCAGATGGAGAGGAGATCATATTACTGGAGCCACTCCCTCATGCCTTGCAAGACACATCCACAGGCCTGAGCCTTGTGTGGTGCTGCAGACCCCCAGGCTCCCCTCCAGCAGGCTCTGCTTGCTAAGACATGGCAAGGTCAGGCAACAGGAACAAGGGCAGGAGCTTTTGGAAGACATTCCAAGGCTGTATCAAAACAGATCCAAGAACAGAAACGCCACTTCATCCTTCTCACCCATGAGAAAAAGCTGTGGTGGAGATCTGACCAGCACCTGCCTGGTGACAGTCACCACTCAAACACCAGAGTGCTCATGGCCCAGCTTCACTGACCAAAGCTATGAGAGGTTCCTGCAGACCTTCTGCTGTGGCTGGGCATAAACGACACATAAAGATTCCAGCTAGTTCATAAACAACCAGCCAGACCAGATGGGCCACCACACAGCAAGCACCAGTGTCCATCTGATTAATCCAAAGCCCCAACCTGGATGAGGCCACGTCAACCTGCATCATTTCAATCCAAGGACAACACCATCACATGCTGCAAATACATCCTGATGGTCCAAGCTCAGACTGGCTTCCCAGCACCTTGTCCTGCCTCCACAGCCCAGGCTGTGAGCCTGAATGCCCAGGCTGAGAGCAGCCCAGCCACACAAGTCACAACACAGTCACCTCTCTGTTCCAGTGGGCTGGGAACTACCAGAGCTCTGTGGTTAGTGCAGGCAAAGCTATGCAGAGTTTCTTCATTTATTGCCCTGCCCTTGCACTGCCTCAAGCACACCCTGGGACAGCCATGTGAGATTAAGATTGCGAGGTGCTGGAAGACCCCACAATTTCTCTTCCACTTTCACAGTTCTTTCTTCACCATGAGGAAACCAGAGGACATTGGTATCCCCACCCATTTGAGCACATAGCCTTCACACAGACAGCACAGGAACACTCAAAGGAGGAATTCAAACAAGGAAGAAAGACAAGAACGAGAGGCATGAGAGACACGAAGCAGGGTAACTGTGCTCACAAACCAGAGGAGAGAAGGTCTCCTTCCTTCCAGCCCCTCCCAGCCCAGCCCAGTGCCAGCTGAGTCAGAAATGCCTCTCACCCAACACGATTCCTGCTTGGCAGGTCCAGTGCCAGTCGCTGTAGGGTCAGCCTGGTGTCCCTGGTCCCGAGCGGCCGCTGCTGGCACCCGCTGAGTGGCCTGGCTGGAGGAGCATGCTAGAAGGTCCCTGCACCGAGCACTGGGAGCACACCAAGGCTGGAAGGAGCAGCTGCTGTCCCAAGCTGCTGGACAGAGAGTGAAAAAAGGCACGTAAGAATAGATGACTGCTGAGACTCCGGGCTCATCAGCGTGGCACCAGCAGAGACAACCAACCTCACATTTTTGGTCCCTCAATCAGCATCCCCTTGAATTCCAGCTCGCAGAGCTTCCCAGGACATCCAGCTGGAGCTTGGTCCCCCCTGAAGACAGCTTTTGGGTCAGCTCAGACTCTTCACTTGTGCTCTCAGAACCTTTGGCTGTGACTTTATAGTTCCGTGCCCACCACTGGCCTCCCTCCCTGCCGGTGGCCACTGCTCAGCATCCTGGTGGGAGCTGTCATCAGAGCAGGGAATGGCACACCTCAGGAGCACAGCAGGATGGAGCACAGCAGGGTCACATGGAGGAGGACTCTGGACAGCTCTTGACAATTAGCAACAGGGCAGGATCTCCCGAGGGGCCGGATGGGAACGCAGCGATGTCTGGCGGGGCACGCTGCCTGAATGTTCAAATACAGAAACAGATGTTAATTACCCTGCATAGCCAGGACATCATTACCAGCTACATCTCCTGGAGATTCTGAAGTACAAATTCCTCTGATTATGCCAAACATGCCCATCCCACCCCCAGAAGCCATGACGTTTGAGTAGTTGCCCCGGCAAACCTCCCTCCTCTGAGATATTTCCCCTTCCTCCTTCATACTCTCTGCTCTCAAAACAACCCTTTTAATGAAATTCCTGCTTTGGGAAAGTGCTGTCTCCTTTGGGATGGGCTTTTAGCAGACGGAGGCAACAAGAACCCTTGTCCATAAGTGTCTGGCTCTCCAGCACACTCTCACTTCCTCTATTTTAGGCTGGGGAGGGAGGACAAAAATAAGGATTCAGCTGGCACCATGTGATCAGTGAGCCTCTCCAGCAGCATGGCAGAGCAAGGGACCCCGTTCTGCCCTCTCACCTTGCTCACCATCCCCACAGCCACACCTTCAGATGCAGTGTGATACCCTTGGGGTAGGTGATGGTGAACTCACGAAGAGCTTTTCTCTTCCAGCACTCCCCAGCACTGACAATTCCAGGCTGTGGGGAGAAGGTGCCCTGTGGTGAACACCTGGACAGGGGCTGCTAACAGAACCAGGGCAGCAGAGGGAGGGTGTACAGAATGAGCCAGGAACACCACTCAGGACCAGTAATGAGTAAATAGGGACTGATTCAGGAACCCCTCAGGCTCAAAAGGACCACCCTGATCCTTTTAGCCCAAGGATCTCTGCAGCTACACAGGGAATTCCAGGCCCACAGCACCTCCAAGGCACTCGCTGAGCTGCTCCCACACTGAAAGGCAGGAGATTCAGGAGAGCTAAGGAGGCAGTGAGACCAACACCACCAGACAGAGCACCCCCCAAGTGCCACATCACATCATCATCCTTGCACATTCCATGGGATAGGAAGGGAAAGCACTCAGCACCCAGCAGCTCAGCACAGACCTGCTGGGCAGGGCTGGAATTCCAAGGACTTCCCGAGCTCTGCCTGCTGGCCTGAGTCTGCAGGAAGCAGACTGACAAGGGGCAAGCTGGAGAGCAGGACCTTGACCACATCAGTGCTGCAGCCTCTGTGGATTGTGGATGGCCACAGCAGAGGACAGAGCTCAACACACAAAGACCCTGGTGCTGTGCTCCCACTTCCATGGACCAGCACAAGCACAGGGGATTTGCTGCCAGCAAAGCTGTCCATGAGTAACTTTCTCTGCAAACCTTTTTGTTACAGGAACAGAAGGACACAAGTTGGGAAGCTGCCTGTGATATCCTCAGTAAACTGAAATCACCTGGGCTGGGATTGGGAACAAGATGCTGAAGATGTGCCACTGGTGTCACATTAGAAATGCAGCTGGGCAGCATCACTGGAGAAGGATAACAGCTTTTTGTAAGGTCTTGGTCTCTATTTCACCAAACTGAGAATGCACTGATAACCCTGAGGTTTGGCAAGGGCTGCTCACGCCAGGGCTGGGGCAGGACACCAGCTCAGTCCCCTGACACAGTGTCACTGCCACCGTCCCTGATGCTGAGCCCACTCAGGCCCACAGCATTTCCTACAAAAGGGGCTGCACTGCAGGAACAGAAAAGCTCTTTCTTTTTTTATGAACACTCATTAGAGTTTACACCGTTGGCAAAGTGTGGAGGCACGCATTTGTGGAGGAACAGAGATATGGTTCCAACACTGGTTTTAATGTGCAAGCCTAAAGACTCGGCTTCAGTTTTTAGAAATCAAACTTGATCATCTCAAGCTGGCAAAAATAGCCCCATGTTCCCTTGAGTTATTTTCTTTTCAAATAGGCAGGGTACAGCACAATAGGAAATATCAGCAGTTATGTATTCAACCTCCAGAAACCCAACGGGCCAATTCCAGCAACCCACGGCAGCTTTCCAATCCTCCCTGATCTATTTGCTGGAGTTAGTCTGAAAAGCAGGCTGCCCCTGAGCCATTCAGCAAACTCCACGTCCCGCTAATTACATCAATATAAATGTATTATCTTGGCTGTCAAACAAGGGCTGCCTGAACAGGACAAGGCTCTGCCATGGAAATGCAGGAAAACAATTGCTCTTTCTGCTGGTGACACATTTCTCTGGATCCTATTTCCTTGCCAGGGCTCCCCCTTCTCCCTTCTGCCCAGGCACCAGGGCACCAGCGTTTTTTTCTTCCAGAGCAAGAGGAAATGGCACACAAAAACCCTCCTCATCCTTTGAGCAACTGAACACGAACGAATTTTGGGAACACCACCGGCATTTCCTCTCAGCCAACCTGAGAGCTGCCAGCACAGAGGGAAGGGAGCTGTGAGGGCAAGAGTTAAATGTTTCTTGTGAGCAGGCAGCAGCTCTTCTGCCTCTCTTGGCTTCCTCAGCTGCCATTGCTAAACGCAAGGCAAGTGTCAACACTCCAAACAGCAAATGTGACAGAAATTCGGAGCAGCCTGCTCCTCCCTGCCCAGCTCGGTGACTGTGGCCTGGAGAGGAGAGAGCCTCTCAGGAAGGCTCCAACAGCAAGCAGCAAGGTTGAGCCAAACCCAGGCAGATGCAGAGGAGCAGGCAGGCAGCTCACTTCGCTCCAGAGAGTGGGATTATGACGGAAAATGAGGAGGAAGCCACTGACTCACCTGTCCCACCCGCATAAGCAGCTTTCCCACCAAAGGCTGCACTGAGTGTGACCTTGATCAGAGCCCCAAGTTCCAGCAAAATGGGGGCTCACAAGGTTCTCCCCAGCTCTGGGCACTGGGAGAGAGCCACGGTGGCAGGACACTGGGCTGACACACACTGTCCAAATCTGCCTCCTCTGACCACAGGCAGCCATAGTCCCTCACTCCAGCTTCCCTCTGCTTCATAAAAATCCTCACTTGGAGGAATGCCACAGGGTCTGGTCCTTCCCAGACCCCTCTGCTCACAGGAAGAGTCAGAACAAAGCCAGAAAAAACCAAGCTTGGATTCAGATGAAGCGGGAAGATGGGAGGAAAACAGCATTTCTCCACCTAGGAGCAGATGATGTTTCCACCAGTGGGGATCAACACGACCATGCTCACACGACACAGGCTGAGTCTCTCTCTAGAGCTCACGTGTAACCAGTGCAAACTTGGAAAGCTCCCACAAAACCTCCGGGACAGAGGAGAGCAGCGTGTTTTCCACGAGTTAAAGCCAACTGCACTCAGCTGGCTGAGGGAACACCAGAGCCGCGGCCACTTCCCTCTGCAAAGCCAGCGGAACTCTGAGCAAAGATAAAGGGTGCCCAGAGCAAAGATAAGGGGGGAGCAAGCAGGAGAGTGAGGAGTAATCAGTGCATCTGCTGGGGTCATCCAGGCTCCTCTATGGGGTCACTCAGCCCTTCTGCCACCACGAGACAGCGCCGAGTCTGGGCATGATGCCTGACCTTTTTTACGTGCAACTTTAGCACTTTTGGGTTGTTTTCCAAGATTTATTCTGATTCAGGAGACACCGTGCCTGGCCCACACCTCCAGTTCCCTTATGCACCAAGTCATCAGGCTGGAGGAGGCTGCTCTCCCTCCTGCCAAAGCAATCGGGCTTAGCAAACCCAGCCAGTCACATCAGACCTTCAAAGGGCTCTCCAGCCATTCAACCCCTCCCGGGAAGGGAGCAATGTCAGGTCTTGCCTTCTGCCTTCAATTGTTGAAGCCTTGGACACAAACAGAAGCTGATGCAACTTGAAACGAGTTAATATCCCCACACACATAAAATCAGGGTAATTTGAATCATGCCTTGAACAGGTTATGCTCAGACAGCTCAGCCCTGCTCTGGTGCACGCAGGGGCACAAGACAGACTGTTCAGCAGGATCTCAAAAAATGGCCAGACAAAAGCCACCAGCACACTCTCAGAGTCACAGGCAGCCTGTCTGTCACCGCAGGTCTGCTCCAGTTTAGGGAAGAGCACAGCCCTGAAGCACAAGTCCCTCCGAGTCCCAGATGACAACGTGCAAAGCGTGGCAAGATCTCTGCATTCAGAGCCACAGTGTGGGATATGCACCCCTCACCTCCACCTTGGCTCCCTCCAAACACATCTCCCAATCTCCATCAGCTCTTGACGCACCCACAGCAGTGCAGCACTGTCCTGCACCAGTGCCCCAGGCCACATGCAGCGAGCAATTCCCACATAACCTTCTGTCCGACCATGGGAACGCACCCAGCCGCATCCCGGGCCTGCAGGCCTGTGGAGAGCCAAGCTCCACTGAGATTCCCAGCTCGGAGGAAACAGTATGACATTTCAAACACAACGTTCACATTATCCCATCTCCTCTAACAGGCCCACGGATGATCACCCTGAACAGTTGTTTCCTGGAGCTTGGGGGGATGTACCCCACGAGCAGGGAGGGGAGAGAGCTCAGTAAATGGAGAGGCTGGCAAGTACAGAGCTTTTTCCATCCTCTAAGACTCCTGCATCCAGGACCTGGAGGCTGAGATGCTTCAACTGCAGCTGAGCTGACATGCAGCAAAATCCAGGGGTCTTGATGAGACACTGGGACCCAACAGCCTTAGAATGTTCAACACCCAAGGATAAGAGCCAGCCGGCTGATTCTAAAGGGCAAACTCGCAGAGGCTTGAGAAACTCTGCATAAAACCTTGCTCAGCCCCAGCACGGGTGTCTAAACTGGAGGTGAGAGTGAAGAACTGCAGGACAGGAAGCCTGGGGTGCTGGGGGCTCTGCCGGGCTCCAGCCCGGAGCCGGCACTCGGCGGTGCCCCAAGCGGGGCTCCCGTGCCCGCGGGAGGAGCCGGGAGCTGCGATCTCGCCGCGCCGGGCGCGGGGCGAAGGCAGGTCAGGCACTGCAGCCTAAGGCGGGCAATCACGGAGCCGCCCCGTCCCCCCCGGCTGCTGCACGACCCCCAAGCCCGTTAAACCCCTCCGGCTGCGCGGCCGGGCCGGGGCGCGAGCGGGGCCCCCGCAGCCCCCAGGTCTCTCCAAAGCCCCGGGCAAGGCACCCCGGCCGCCGCACAGCCCCGAGCCGGGACCCCGGCACCGCCCGCCCCCCCGGGCCGCCCCGGCCTCCANGGTTCGGGGCCGAGGAACCGGCGATCTCCGGGCGCGCGGAGGGCGCGGGCCGCAGCGGTCGCTGAGGGCCGGCGGGCGCTAGGCGGTGGGTGAGGACTACGATTCCCAGCGTGCCTTGTGGCCCGTGGGAGAGCGCCGACCCCCGGCCGGGGGTGGCAGCGCAGGCGGCGCTGGCTTCGGGGGCGGTGGGACGTGCCGGGGCTGAGGGTCCCGGAGGGTCCCGGGGGGCATTGGCGTGTTCCGGGAATCCCGTGGCTCCGTTCGTCTCGGGTCACGGTCTGGGAAAGGCGGGTGCGTGGCCCTGAGCCCTCACACGGAGGCTCCGTGCGCCCCTGAGCGTCCCCGGCGCTCCCCTGGAAGGCGCCGCCGTGAGGGGATGAAGGATCCGGGCGTTCCCTGTGCGGATCAGAGCCCGCGGCTGAGCCAACCTGGGCAGAAGCCGCCTGTAATTACAGCTTTAATGACCTGGCGGCACATGAAGGGAAGATGGAGCCGGCAGGGATCTGCTCGGCGCTGCGGGCGATGTGCAGCCGCGGTTCGGCGTGGGACGGGGCAGCGGGGCCGGGCCGCGGCCCTCGGGCAGCTGCAGGTGGGGCCTGCGCCCACCCAGCCTCGCAGTGCAGACCCACGTCCGACCCAGCCCAAGGCCAGACTCGCCGGGTCTAGAAGCACCTTCAAACCCTCCCACCCCACAGCAATGAGAGCTGGGAGCAGTTCGTGCAGCACCTGCTGGATTCTCCGTGCTGGGCCGCTCCCTCCCGGAGCCACGGGGGAAAACGGGGAGGGGGTCCCAGATGGGACCCAGCCCAGCTGGTCCGGCACACCCTCGTGGGAAATCAGTGGTCGTTGTTCCAGCAAAAGCAGCATCATTTAAGCCACTAATCTTGGAGGGTGATTAGTGGCTGCTAAGTGGAACAGGACAGTTGCTAAACGGGGAGAATGTTCTCTTTAGGCTGTTGGACCCTCCCCAAAGGGAACCCCAGGCTTTCTCTGTGGGGTGCTGAAATGGCAAATGTTCATGAGACCTTCTGTAGGACAATGCAGGGACCAAAAGCTGATGAAGAGCTTGGGCTTCCCTTCATTCCTCTGTAAAATGTGACTGCCAGTCATATCAACACATTTATTTGCAGACAGATCTTTTCTAGAGGCTGCAGACACAGTTCTGCTGCTGTTCTTTGGGGTGAGCCAAGGGAGGAGCAGCCCCGTGCTGCCCTCACTCACAGATGGGATTCCTGGTCTGGGAAAGTTGAGGGCTCGCTGCTCCAGCAGTGCCTGAGGAAAGCACAGAGCAGGAATCCTCAAAATCACAGGATCATGGAATATCCCAAGCTGGAAGGGACCCACCAGGATCATGAAGTCCAACTGCTGACCCTGCACAGAACATCCTCAGGAATCCTGCCATGGCCAGTGGGGCTGCCTTGCCCATTGTAGGGCAAAATCTCTCAGGATCCACTGAGGAAAGGGAGAATTTGGGCTTAAAAGAATCCGCTGGCTCCACCATGGTGGGTGTTTCCAGTAAGATCTGTCACCAGCAGGAGCAGTAGCTGGAGTGGGAGCTTGGGCACTCGGGGACATTCAGTGCTGCACTCTGGTGCCACATGAGGTCCCCTGAGGTGTCCAGGTCCTGGCCCCACAGGTCACATGAGAGCTGCTGGGTGTCTTCATCCCTGATCTCTTCAGCCTTATGGAATAGCCGGTGGCTCCTCAAAGCACCCAAAACATGCCCGTGTGTGGGGAGTTGGGTTCAGCTCCTTTTGCTGTGCTCAGGATTATTAATGAGTGGGAGCAGTGTGAGAGCACAGCAGAAGAGTCCCTGCAGCTTGTGTGGGCTTCAACATCTTCACAGCACAGACCCCAGCTCTGGCATGGCAGGGAGTTCCTGGCCGGAATTGTGTCACCAGCCTGGCCATCTTTATTTGGAGAATAAATGTATGAAGCAAACTTTGCCCAGTTAGAAAGTGATTTCAAAAAGTGGGTGTTTTCAGCGTGTTCAGTTAGGAATTACAATCATGGAAGCTTTGGGTTGGAGGGGAAGGTAAAGCTCTTCTCATCCCACCCCCTACCATGGGCAGGGACACCATCCTGAGTTTTTTCTGACCATACAAACCTTGCTTTCCTCCAGCTGCAAAGGTTCTCCCCCACCCACCAGCACTTTCCAAATCTGACAGAGGACAGTGTCAGACAGCTCTCCCTGATGTCTTGTGCGGGCTGCCCTAGAACAGAGGCTGGACAGAGTTAAAGAATAAAGCAGGGATTTATTAAAAGGCCTCAATGGATCCACCTTGGGCAGCACAAGAGCCCAGCCAGGGCTACACCCAAGATGAACCAAAATAGTCACAAAATGGACAACTGGTCACAGGGTCTCTCACTTTTATAAGTTCTGCTCCATTTGCATATTGGAGTTAATTGTCCAATTCCAGCTTTAGCCCATGCAGTCCCATCCTGCTTGTTTCTCTCTCTTCAGCCCACGTTGTTTATGTCTTGGGCCTGAGATTTGGATCACTTGTCCTTGGTCCCCAGCTAGAGAAGGAATTGTTTAGTCTCCCTACTCCGTAAAGAGAGCTTACCATCCCCTAATATGAAGCTCAGAAGTGCACACTAAAGCAGCACAGAATCTGGAAAATATAAAAGCTAAAACCTGAGGCATCATCCCCATGCCATGGACTCGCACAGCTGAGATCCACCCAGCAGTGGATCAATGTGTGTCAGCCCAGACACGGCTCCAGATCCCTCTGTGAGCTCCTCTGGCACTGATGCTGAGCTGCTGTGCCATGGGATACCCCCGAGGATGGGAGGTGGCCTGGAGCAGACCCAGCTGGCCAAGCCCAGGGATACACACCCAGGGTTGGCAGGGACTGGAAGATGCACAGGGACAATTCCCGTTGTGTTCTGGCAGTGCTGGAACCAGCAGCTCCTGCCTGAGGCACCTCAGGTGAGAGAGAGAAAGGGTTTGCACGTTCCATGTCCCAGGACCTTCCACAGTCCTTGTTTCCCAGGACACCAAGCTTGAATCAGCCTTCCCTGAGTTCTCCCTCTGCTGTGACCTCCACTTCACACTGGCAAGTGGCTCTTTCCTGGTGCCTGCCCTCAACCCTCCCAGCTGCAGCCTGAGCAAGGAGGAGGTCCTGAAGGCTGTTAAAGGGCAGGACAGAAAGCCATATGATCCATCATTGTTTTGGGAGGAGATCTTCCTCCTTGAGCTGTTGAAATGAAGGTGCAAGGCAGGTGCAAGGAAATGCAACCCCTGACTAAATATATAATGTATATATATTGTATAAGGGTGGGCAGGCCCTGGCACAGGGTGCCCAGAGAAGCTGTGGCTGCCCCTGTATCCCTGGAAATGTCCAATACCAGGCTGGACAGGGCTTGGAGCAACCTGGGACTGTGAAATGTGTCCCTGCCCGTGGCAGGGGGTGGGACAAGATGAGCTTTAAAGTTCCTTCAAACCATTCCACATCTCTATGATTATGTGTGCATCTATCATTGATCAGTGATAAGTTTTTAGTGGTAGGGATCTCAAATTTATGCAGAAGATGTAGTGCTGTGTGTAATACCTGTGTGTGCAACACTGAGGGCACTTGAGGGAACAATATGGTACAAACCCAGAAGAATTTGCTTTCATTGTCAAGGGAATGCATCACCCACATTTTTGGTATGAGGGAAATTGGACTCGATGACTTTGAGAGGTACAGGGACAGCCCAGGGAGGATCCAGACTGTGTTTGTGGAGGCACGTGCTCTTTGCACAGGTCCAGCAGCTGGCAGCAGTGCGTGGTCTGACACCAGGCTCATGGTTCCTCTTGCTTGCCCAGCACCACGTGCTGTCACCCACAGTGGGACAGCTGAGGGGATGGAGATGAATGGTCCTGCTGCAGCTGTGCCAGGACACGTTCAAGGTGCTCTGTTGTATTTTTTGGTGTGGTTGTGGCACTCAAACCTCTCCCTGCTTGAGGGAAAGTTATCCATCCCCTCTACTCAAAGGAAGATTATCTGTTCCAAAACCCCCAGTTGATCCCAGGGCCCCACACCTGTCCTTGGGACTGAGTTTGTGCCTAAAATGGCCCCTGGGCCCCACATCATGGGGACATGTGGGATTGGGGTGTCTCTTGGGTTGCTGGAGCTGTGGGAATGTTCATGGCACTCTGGGGGTACTAGGAATTCCCTGCAGTCCTGGGGGAATTCTCACTAGAGGAGGAGAGTTGTCAGCATTTCCTTAGGGGAATTGGAGAGTCCTGGGAATATCAGGGCCTTCTTGGGGGAATCTGGGAGCTCTGGGAGTATCAGGCATCCCCCTGTGTGTGTGGTGTCCCCAGGAGATGTCACAGTCCCCAGTTCCTCACAAGCATTGCACAAATGCACTGGAACCTTGGAGATTTGGGGTACCCCAGCTGCCATCAGTGGGGTGGAGGTGTCAGGGGACCCCAGGGAGGGAAGGCCTCCCCAGGTCACTGGCCAGGGGATGAGCTTGCTGTGGCACTTGGGCACACCTTGGGCAGGGGTAGTGACAGGGACCTCCAGGGCCTTGGGAAGGACAAGTCTCACTCCCCTGCAGCCCCTCTACCAACCCCACCACCCCTCAACATCCAGTGCTCCCCAACACCCCCTGCTCACTCTCCTGCCCCCCCAAGTGATGACCCAGAGGATCCCACTGCCCCACCACTTCATTCCCCACTTGCTGTCCCACCCTGAGCCACCATTTACCCAAGGAAAGAAAGGGATGTGGCTTTGGCAAAGGCCTGGCCTCCACGGCCTCCCCTCATCTCCTTTGACTGCTGGGCAGTTTTCCCCGTGTCTGCCGTGGCCCTGATGGTTCCAGTCCCTACCAGAGCCATTATGAGGGGTCTGGCTGTCCCCAAACACAGCACAGGGGCTCTGACCTGTCCCCTGCTCCTCACACATACTGGCTGGGCTGGTTTCTCATGGCTCTAAGAGGGGATTCTGTCACAGCTGCCCAGGTTACCCTTTGGATTACTGGTTTAACCATTCCTATCCCCAAAGTAACTACTAAAGCCTTCAAATCATAGAAAATGTCAGGTTGGAAGGGATCCACAGGGATCACTGCTCTTTAAGAGACCAGTCTTCCCAGTTCAAAATGCCCCAGGTATGTGGGGGCTGGAAGACTCTTCCTCAGAAAGGGCTGAAGGCAGAGGGAAGAGTGGTAAAAAGGGTTTTTGGCAGCAGTGCCTCTTCTGCCACCCTCCCTAGGCAGAGAGGTGGGATGACATAGGTGGAAGCTACGTTTTCACTGGAAGTCTGGCAGAAAGGGTTGGCAGAAAGGGTTTGGTAGAATGGGAGAGGAGAACCAAGTGTGTGTGAGGGGCTCAGCTCTGCTCCTTGGAGCAGCCTGCTCCAAAACCCCTGGGATCCAGAGTGTCTCCCTCATCACCCCAAGGCCCACACTGTCCTTCTGCCAGGTCTCATTGAGAGGTGAGTAAAGGCCTTGGAGATCCCCAGGATCCAGCAATAATGAACTCCCACAGGAGGAGCACCTGGAATGACACAGATTAATGAGACAGTAAATTACAGAGGAGCTGAGACAATGCAGGGTGAAGACTCTTTTATGGAAGAGACACAGCAGGTGCAGCTCTGGCCATGTTCACCCACAGAGGAAATGGGCTCCTGGCCATCAGTGGTGCCTGTGGTGCTCGTCTTTCAGGGGTGGCATGATCTCTCCAGTCTCTAAAATCCTGTCCCCCTGTGGGATGAGAGCATGGTGAGCATTCCCTGTGGCATCCAGACTCTCCCTGCACAGCCTTCCTCCAGGGAACCTGCAACTGTCCCTACTTCCAGGCAACAATCTCACCACAACTCAGAACACTCTCATTCCCCCAACATCCCCCGAATGCTGGAATAACATCACAGCAAAATTACTGGAGCCTGTACTTGCTTTACCCTTTGCTTTCACTACAGAATAGCAGCCACACATTTTGAGCCTGTTTTGTTTTAAAAATTACTTATAGTACTGCATAATGCCCTCCAGCAGTGATCAGTGAGTCCAAACCCACGGCCCACAGCCCATGGAGAGCCATGGAATCCTTCAAAAATCAACTTGCTGCCCCAGTGCCACTTGTTCCAGCTCCAGGCACAGTCTTGGCCTGCTGAGCTGACCTAACCTGACTGAAAAATTAGGCTGAAGACAGAGGCCAAGAGCTTGACCTTCAGCATGTTGCTTTGTGGTTGTTTGGGATGGAATATTTTATAATTTTATTTTAGATAGAGCATGATTAGGAGGTGTTATGCCAAAAATGGGCAGCAGTCAGAAAGGGCAGAGCTGATCTTCTGTAGGAGTATTTGCCCTCTGACTTGTTACACCAATCAGTAACAGCTCAGAGCGGCCTGAAAACAGAAAAGACCAAACATTGTGGCACTCTCTGCTTCATGAAACTTGTCCCAAGCTGAGGTGACACAAATCTTTTGTGACACCTGAGTGTGGGGGACCTTCAGGGACAACTGGGACCCAGCCAGAACCGACATTCTCAGGGCTGACAAGGAGGAGAAGCAGCGCCACTCCTGTGTGATTGCATGTGTTAATAATCACTGGGGCTTTGAACACCCATTCCCAAAGGGAATGTTTGTGTTTTCCACCCAGGGTGGGCAGCATCAGCCAGGCTCTGACAGCCAGGTGCTACAGAGAGGTAACACTGAAACAGGGACTGAGGACAAGATGAAAGTGCCCAAACCCACTGTCCCTGTGCTGCCCACAGGACCCAGCACATCCCTTGGGAAAGTCCTCACTAGACATTTCCCAGGTGCTGCACAAAGCTCCCTGGAAACCACTTCGTGTCTGTGTGACACAGCTGGAAGATAAGACAGGCCATGAGAGACTTACTGGGAATATCCTTGGGTTTGTCATCACCACACCGTGCGGCGATTTCTGGAAGCAGGGGGAGAACAGAGGGAAGGGGCAGAGAGAACAGTGTTAGGTACTTGGAGGAAGCACAAAAGACTGTCAAAATGGGCACCACGACCCTTCCAGGACAGAAACTGTGCTAAGCACAAGTCTTGTTAAACCTTCCACTACTAGAGAAATACCTGAGGCTGCAACAGTCACACCTGCCAGGGAGGGCAGGGCTGGCCCCTTTCCCTCCCACACCAACTGCTGCCCTGGTTATTCCCAGGGCTGTCCCTGCAGGACAGGAACAATTCAGACACAGCTTTTCTGCTTAGATCACAGGAGAAGCTGGGCACTGCCATAAATCATGGAATGGTTTTGGTTGGAAGGGGCCTTAAACCTTCCAGCCCCTGCTCTGGCCAGGGACATTCCACCATCCCAGGCTGCTTCAAGCGCCGTCCAGCCTGGCCTTGGGCACTGCCAGGGATCCAGGGGCAGCCACAGCTGCTCTGGCACCCTGTGCCAGGGCCTGCCCACCCTCACAGGGAACAATTCCTTCCCAATATCCCATCCATCCCTGCCCTCTGGCAGTGGAAGCCATTCCCTGTGTCCTGTCCCTCCATCCCTTGTCCCCAGTCCCTCTCCAGCTCTCCTGGAGCCCCTTTAGGCCCTGGCAGGGGCTCTGAGGTGTCCCTGGAGCCTTCTCCTCTCCAGGTGAGCACCCCCAGCTCTCCCAGCCTGGCTCCAGAGCAGAGGGGCTCCAGCCCTTGGGGCATCTCCATGGGCTCCTCTGGACTCTCTCCAGCAGCTCCAGGTCCTGCTGCTCTTGGCTCCAGGGTTGGGGCAGCTCTGCAGGTGGGGTCTCACGAGGGTGATTCTTTGTGATGAAGTATCACACTAAATTCATATGTAAGTGCTACCCCAGCAAGGAAACACAAGCGTTGAACAGGCCGCGGGGGAATAACCTTCATCTGCAACCGAATGTGAGCAGCACACTCACACAGCCGGTGTGGGACCACTCCCCGCTTCATCCCCCCCGCCCCTTCCCGGGCACTGCCCTTCACCCGCCGGGCCCGCACGCACCCGCACGTGGTACTTCAGGTAGTAGGTGATGGCCCAGGCGGGGAGCAGCACCCGCAGCATGACGAAGCGGCCGCTCTGGTAGAACTTGTGCACCTGCGGGCACAGGGACGGTCAGGCCGGGCCAGCGGCCCAGGAAAGGCCGCTCGGTGCCCGCGTCCCGCCGCTCACCTGCTGCCGCCAGGGATCCCCGGGCCGCAGGAAGCGCTCCCAGAAGGCGGCCACGGGCCCGAGCTGCCGCGGCGGCAGGACGGGCTCCCGCGGGCTCAGCTCCTGGTCCCGCAGCCAGCGGCGCCGCAGGGCGCGGAGCTGCTGCACCCGCAGCCTCTCATCCTCCGCGGGGCCGCTCATGGCGCCTCAGCCCGCCCGGGGCCGCTCGGCTCGCTCCGGTTCGGCCCCGCTCGGCTCCGGTTCGGCCCTGCTCGGGCGCCGTGTCCTTCGCGGCGGCGCGCGGCGGTGACGTCACGGGTCGCGCGGTTGTGACGCTGCAGGCGAGGCCGCCGCGGGGATGGCGGGGCTGTGGCGGCTCTGCCGTGAGGGGAGCCCGGGGAACCGGGAGTGTCTGGGGAAAGGACAGCTCAGGGAGACTCAGCTGTGGCCTCTTCCAGTGCCCGCAGGGAACTGACGGGACAGATGGGGCAAGTCTGTTTGCAACAGCATGGAGGGACAGGACACAGGGAATGGCTCCCACTGCCAGAGGGCAGGGATAGATGGGATATTGGGAAGGAATTGTTCCCTGACAGGGTGGGCAGGCCCTGGCACAGGGTGCCCAGAGCAGCTGTGGCTGCTCCTGGATCCCTGGCAGTGCCCAAGGCCAGGCTGGACAGGGCTTGGAGCAGCCTGGGACAGTGGGAGGTGTCCCTGCCATGGCAGGGGTGGGATGAGATGCTCCCTAATGACCCTTCCCAGCCAAACCATTCCATGATCCCCTGATTCCATTATTCCAATATTCTGTGATTCTGTGTTTCCATGTTTCCAGTGATTCCACGATTCCATAATTACAATGTTTCCATGATCCTTACGATCCCAATAGATTCACTGATCCAGGGATTCCTCATTTCCCCGATTCCAGTGGTCCATGATCTCGATGTTCCCGTGATACCAATGTTTCCCCGATCCCGAAGTTTCCCCCCGATCCCGGTGTTCCCCATATCCCGGTGTTCCCCCGCTCCCGGTGTGTGTTTCCCCGCTCCCGGTGTTTGTTTCCCCGCTCCCGGTGTGTGATTCCCCGCTCCCGGTGTGTGATTCCCCGCTCCCGGTGTGTGATTCCCCATATCCCGGTGTGTGAT
>VYZP01040372.1:42339-64556 GCA_013400635.1 Hypocryptadius cinnamomeus
CTGCGCTTCCAGCGCCGCTTCCTGGCGGCGCGGCCGCTCCGCTCGCTGCCCTGGCCGGTACGGAGGGGCCGGGCGGGGGGGAGGCGGTATTTATAGAAATATTTATTTATTTATTTGTTTATTTATTTACCCTGTTCTAGGAACTCGAACAAAGCCTGCGGACTGCGCCGGACTCCGCGCTGCTGGCGGATATTCTGCACAAGGTGAGGGACGGCTCGGAGTCACCCCCGTGCCATCAGCGGGCGGTGCCAGCGCGTGTCCCAAATCCACCGGAATTGCTCAGAAATACGGGGATCGGTGATCCGGTGTCGCCGTGTTTCGTTAGGCCCCGCAGAACCGCAGATTTCCTTCTTTGCCCGGTATTTGGGTGTCCTTAGATGAAAACAGACCCGCGTGCCAGAGCACTGATGTGGTGAATGGCACTGTCAGTGCAGCCGCCCCTGCATGTTCGGGATACAGGGAGTACCTAAACTGTCCCTGTGGATGGAGATCACAAATCAGGCAGAAAACCAAAACGGAAAGAAGGAAGAGAAGAGCAAAAGGAGAAGGACAGTAAATTGGATTATTCTCACTCTTATTTTCCTCTTTGCTCTATTGAAAAGTGATACTTTTGTTGCCACAAAAAGTAAGAAATCTGTGGCCACAGTTCTGTAAACTCACAAACCTGTCAGAAACCATCCCATTTCAATTTCTGGCTTAGCATCTCTTGTACAGACTAAATTCCAAAGCATTTCATGGCACCCAGACTCAATTAATGGTCCTCCTGTGGTCCTTAGTGCCTTTCCTAAACCCTGCCCAGGGTAATTGGTTTCCATGGCTCTTCTCATTGTAGACAATTCTTCACCCTCTGTGTGTGAAATATCCCCCTTCGGCCAAGTACAGGAGGTGCTTCCTAACTGAGCTCATCAAAAAGGTACCTCTTGCTGTTCAGCTTATTTTTCACTTGTTTTTATATATTTTTTTTTTTCCTTGAGGATATCTCATGTAGTAACCAACCACAACATTCAGTGTAAATACACTGTACTGAAATTGGGCTTAGAGTGCAGTTGTTTTCTTTTTCATGACAATGTGATGCTCAGAGGTGCCCTGTTCTCCTCCCCCACAGCTTGAATCCACAGCAGCCGAACCCCTGGATGAACTCTATGAGGCACTGGCAGATGTTCTAAAAGAAGAAGAAGAATCTACTCACTGTTACAAAAACTACTTACTGGTAAAAACTGACACTGCACTGTTCCAAACCACATTTACTCACCAAACTAAGCAATAATTGGCTTTAAAAACACCCACCCTGAAGCCTGGAGTGCTTCCTGCCTTTTTCCAGGTGCTCCTGTTGATTGTAAACTCTAAATCATGGCCTGTGCTGATGCATCTTTGCTCTCCTGTGTCCTGCAGCCCTCGGGGGACAGCGTGAGCCTCTGCGAGAGCACAGCGCTGATCTCCAGGGGCACCACGGGGCTGCTGACGTGGGAGGCTGCCCTGCACCTGGCCCAGTGGGCACTGCAGAACCCCGGCCTCTTCAGGGGCAGGTATGGCAGCAGCAGGGCTGCACTAGGCAGTGTTCATTCCTGCAGGATCACACAATGCTTTGGCTGGGAAGGGACATCATTCCATGGGCAGGACACCTTCCACTGTCCCAGGCTGCTCCAAGCCTGGCCTTGGGCACTGCCAGGGATCCAGGGGCAGCCACAGCTGCTCTGGGCACCCTGGGCCAGGGCCTGCCCACCCTGCCAGGGAACAATTCCTTCCCAATATCCCATCCAGCCCTGCCCTCCGGCAGTGGAAGCCATTCCCTGTGTCCTGTCCCTCCATGCCTTGTCCCCAGTCCCTCTCCAGCTCTCCTGGAGCCCCTTTAGGCCCTGGCAGGGGCTCTGAGGTGTCCCTGGAGCCTTCTCCTCTCCAGGTGAGCACCCCCAGCTCTCCCAGCCTGGCTCCAGAGCAGAGGGGCTCCAGCCCTCTGATACTGTGAGCTACACAACTGTACATTAATAACAGAAATATTTAATAACAGACTATGCACCCAAAATAACTGAAATGACACCCTTTTGCTGCTGAGTAATTGCTGCTCTTGTCTGTTCTGCCAGACTTTATCCCAGGAGAGGACCTGGTTTAGGGCATGGTTTGGGATCAAACCCTTGCACTGTGCAGTCTGACCTGCTCTGTGAGGAAAATGACAGTTTTCAGTAATTTCACTAACACCTTTACCTCATGATGGGGTTCACCAAGGATTATCTACGTTAGATTAGTGTGCAGCTCTGATCCCATCTTTTTTACTTTATTTATAAACACTCAAGATAAGCAAGGACTTTAGAGGAATGATAATTTAATAATAATTAAGCTCACAGGAGAAGGAACTGTACTGCTCAGTGTCTGTTTCTCTCCACTGACTAAAAACTGGAGAGCCAGCTCAGGTGGAAACAACTGTGCTGCAGATGGCTAAAGCCAGGTGGGAATGTCTCTCATCCCTGTGGTGGGAATGCTTTGTGCCTTACAGAAATCAGCATTTCAGCTAATTAATTTTATGCTGACAATTCCACCCTAAGTTATTCCCAGCTCTCCAGTTGCCTGGGACAAAGGTTGTATTGTGGATGGTTCACTCAAAAATTATTGTAATTATCTGGAACTGGTTTTACCTTTAATTATATTTAGAATGTTTTGATTTCTAACTCAGTGCAGAGTCCTGATAGTACTTTTTACTTCATTACCCTCAGGACAATTCTGGAACTGGGGAGTGGGGTTGGCTTCACTGGAATTGTCATCTGCAAGACCTGCCAGCCCAGGACATTCATATTCAGTGACTGCCACCCCCGTGTTCTCAGACAGCTGGGGGAAAACATCCAGCTGAACGGCTTCACCCCGGAGCCTGACGTGACCTGCAGCATCCAAACAGAGCCCCAAGGACAGGAGGTGCAAGGACAGAACTGCCAAAACCCAAAAGTGATTGTTGCTGAGCTTCACTGGGGCTCAGTGACAGAAAAACAACTGCTGGCTCTCAGAGCTGATGTTGTCATTGCAGCAGGTATGGCACCCACAGGGAGCAGGGATGGGCAGGGCTCAGCAACCCCAGCAGCCTCCTGAGGAGTAACAGAATAACAAAACCAACTGCAGACTTCTTTTGTATTTGTCTGTGTATAAATTCAGAGGAGTTTTATAAAAAATCCAGCCATAGTGACAGTAGGATGACGGTGGTGATACCTGGGGAGAGCAGAATGTCTCAGCTGTAGGTCTTACACCCTGGTTTGGAGCTTTGCAAAGAAACACCCGAGAATCCAGGTGCAAAAATGACTTTGGCATCCCAGGTATGACAGGATGCAGTGGATGGGAATTCTGTAACATGAAGTCAGTGCACGGTGCCTAATGCCAGTGACACTGCTCAGTGCCCAAACCAGCCCCAGCTGGACTCTGAAGGCAAGAACTGAGGGGCACTGACGTCTCTCTGCTATTTGCTGTTACTCACTGCAGCAGGATGTGCCCTTAGCACACTGCAGCACAAATAACTGCAGTGGAACACACACCTGGGCACCTCTGTGTAGGAAACAGCCCCCCCTGAGCATCAGCATTCTGCTCCCCTTGGTGTTCCCTGACCTCTCACCACCATTTCTGCTCTCCAGGGAATGACTCCAGGTGAAAACTTGTGCAAGTCCTTGGCACCAGCCTCTAAACCACTCATTTCCAACAAGGCAGGTTTGTTTTGCCAAGGGCAGTGGGAACAGAGCACCAACACTCAGTGGTTCTGCTGCCTTCCTTAGGATGGGCTTAAATAAAATATCTGACAATCCACTTACAAAAAGGAGCACTGATTTTTAGTGGTGAGGGCATAGCCCATAAAATGTCAATATTCTCCTGCACTGTGAAGATTATATTTCTACTTTGCAGTTTTTATTCTGGTTTTTGCTCAATTCTCAATAAATATTGTATGTTTCTTTTTTTTTTTTTGGTAGATGTGGTGTATGATCCTGAGATAATTTTAGCCCTCGTTGGGATGCTCCAGAAACTCTCCACCTCCAGAGCAGGCAGGAAAGCTCCTGAGGTGTTCATTGCCTCCACAATCCGAAATCCAGACACGTATCAGCTGTTCCAGGCTCAGCTGGGTGGGTGCCTGTTCCATGTTCAATAGTTTTGCCTTTTTTGCCTTTCCCCATTACTTGTTCTGTGGTAGAGAGGAGCAGGAGCATTGCCCAAGAGCAGGATCTTAACCTTAGAGCTGGATTTTAGAGCAGTAGTTTTTGCACATGGATTTCATCAGGAGCTTGGAACTCACCTTTAGGTGCATCCTGGCTATCACAGCTCACATCTGTGAGGGATGATTTATAAGTCTGGTGCCAATAGGAAAATAAAAAGAGGTTTAAGCTTAAAGGAGGGAGCCATCAGTGCTGTCAGTGATAACACCTGAGATGCAGCCTAAACCCTTTATCTTATCTTACCTGTTCTTTGACCTGACTCTATTTTCACCTTTTCTCTATTGACAAAAACCCCCAACTAGAGATTAAATAAAATAGAGATTTGGAGATTTTTCTTCATATAAACTTCTAAAGCTGTTCACCAACTGGACCTGATGATCCCTGTGGGTTCCTTGAGCTCAGGACATTCTGTGAAATTCTGGTTAATTCACAAAGTGACACTGAGTGTTCAGTGGCATTAATAGGATTTTTAAAAAAACACCATAAGCATTTGCCTGACAATCACAGCATGCTAAAGATCTCTTCTTACAGAACTTGTCATGCAACTTTTGCTCTTCATTTAATTAAGCATAAATATGATTCCCAGTGTTTCTCTTCACAGATAAAGCTGGGATCAGGTGGCAGGTGATTCCAGCCCAGAGCAGCTGTAATTTTCTCTATGATGTGCAGCCAGATGTAACTATTCTACAGCTATTTATATAGGCTTGGCAAACAGAACTGGAATTTTGAGATCAACAGGAGCTGCCTCAGCCTTGTAGCAAGATTATCCTGAGTTCTGGAAACGAGGTTCTGAGGATACAGCTGGACACAGGGAGTCCTTCCTTCCTTCCTGTAATTGCCAGCATGGATCCAAACCTGCAGCTGCCCCTGGGAAGTGACTGAACCTCAAGCAACAGAAACCAAAAAACCCAGTCACACTTCACTTGGATTCTGTAGAAGAGAACAGAATTCAAGCAGGGTTTTTTCCCAACTGTGTTGTGATTTGTAAGCATTGGGGGCAGCCTGCAGATCACAGGATGAGCATCTCCCACAGACAAGGGAGCAAAGCAATGTTTCAGAGTAATCAATGGGTTTTGGTTTTAAAACCAGCTGTAATAGTCTACTCTGGTGTTTTATGTCTGTGTATACTTGCAGTTTGGGTTAGCTTGAAAGCCCCCAATAAACAGTGACCAGTTCCTGTAGTTGTGTCCCTGGATGACTCTGCTGCCAATCAGGTGCATCTTTACTCTGCAGTGATGACAAGTCAGAATTGATGTCCCTTTCTCTCACAGCCACCTCCACAGTGGCTGCTGGGAATGAAAAAGGAATCACTCTCCACAGCAGTGTTCCAGATATCCTGCACAGAGGAAGGACTGAGCTCCCCTGCTCTGAAACTTCCCATCATCCATTAATCACTCTCCTGTCAGGCAGCATTGGTCCTGAAGCACAAAAATCAAAGTGCTGCTCATTCTTCTCTTTTAGCTTCCTTCTCTCTATTAAAAACTACTTTAAATGAAATGAAAAAACTTCAATCTCCTCCTTCTGTAGCAATGGAGAGAAAACTGATGATACCTAACTTGGAACCTGAAAAATCTTACTCTTCAAGCTTAAGGAGACCATGACTGCTGGCTCAAGCAGAAATAACCCCAGCCCAGGTTTTGGCTCCCTGTCCCCAAAAAGAAAGGACCCAAAGGTGTTATTTCCAGAGTAAGCACAGTAAACTCCTGTGGCAGCCCACAGAGGAGCTCCTTTAGCTCCCCTTACATAAAATTCGAGACAAAGGTTCTGTACAGAGCCCATTTTGTGTCTAAAAAGTTCTGTTATGAAGAGGAGACCTCTCTCTAAAGCTTTTGGCATTACTGTTTAATTAGAGAAGTGCCTAATTTACCTCCATGTGCACAGGAATTGCCAAACCTCTAGACAGGATTTTGGCTGAAAACAGGAAAAACCACTAAAAAATTGGCAAATCAATCTTTCTGGATCACTCTTCAATCAATAAGCTGGCAGTTTTGCCAAATTCCTGCAGTAAAGCAACCTGACCCTATTTTCACCTTTTCTCTTTTGACAAAAGCAGATATTGACCTTATTTTTACCTTTTCTCTTTTGACAAAAGCAGATATTGACCCTATTTTCACCTTTTCTCTTTTGACAAAAGCAGATATTGACCCTATTTTCACCTTTTCTCTTTTGACAAAAGNAATCTTTCTGGATCACTCTTCAATCAATAAGCTGGCAGTTTTGCCAAATTCCTGCAGTAAAGCAACCTGACCCTATTTTCACCTTTTCTCTTTTGACAAAAGCAGATATTCAATAGTTGCTCAGTCAGAGTTTAAAGCTGCTGGTGCAGAATCCAGTCCCCCACCCTGAAGCAGGAGCTCTGAGGAGCAGTAAACACAGTCCAAGCCAAGCACATTTACCAATGACTGACATTTGTTTTATCATCAAAAAGGTGATGAAAAAAATCTTGTAAGCATTAGGCTTGCATGTGAATACTGAGCTTAATAAAAAGCTGAAGGCTGTACCTGAGTAAGCACTCACAAAGCAAAGTGCCTTTTGACTAAGTTATACATACTTTGTTCATGTATTTTGGGTTTATTTTTCCCTTTTCTGTTCATCTGTTCAAGAAGAGATGAATTTTATGTTCTTTCCCAAGGTAAATGGGCACATTCATTTCAGAGTACAGGGACAACATTCACTGCAAGCTCTGCTTTGCTCTAAGTGCCCAGTAAAGCTGTCACACACCAGTGCTGTGTTTCCACACTCTTGCACACACTGTCAAAAGGAAAAACAACTTGGAAACAAAATGGTTCTGTCCCAGTAAAACCACACAGGAGGATATTCTGTGCTTGGGCAATTACTGGCCATTAAATTGACCACCTAAAATGAAACAACTCAAATGACAAGCATCTGCCATGTGCCAAATAAAGCATATCCAAATCACGTGCTAAAGTGCTGACTGTACAGGAGGTGAAGTTGGGAATAGTTTCTATCTGTATTCAAGGATCTTCACCAAAAAGAGCCCTTCAGGAAGCACAGGCTCTCACACAACAAACAGCCTCAGCACCCTCAGCACCTCCTACTCACCCAGGAAGCTGGAACTGTAAAGGAAGAGTGTGAGAGCCAGGACAAGGAGTTAGAAACTGTAAGTACAGACAATACAAAGTTTATTCACTGTTTCCCAAATCCCTGAAGCTGCAGGAATGTGTTTGACACCCTCCTCCCCCCAGTCATTCCTTGTTGCCCAGCAAGGGAAGGACAGTCTGGTCCCAGCTCTGGTCCCAGCGCAGCTGCCGGGACACTCGCAGGTTTTCTCGGAAGCTGGGAAGTTTCCCTTCCAGGCTAGGGAAATCCAAGAAAAGCATCTGTAATTTAAAAAGCAAAACCACAGAAAAATAACTATCATGTTCCATTTCAGGCTTACTCCAGCCTCCCCAGTGTTAACCCTCAACTACAGCTGCAGTTCTGGGGTCTGGCCCCATGAAGAGAGAACAAGGACAGAATTTGAAACGCTTTTGCCAGCTTCAGGTTCTCATTCAAACAGAAGGGAGGCAAACAATGCTCACCAGGCCAGGCAGTACCTTGTGAGAATGCAAAACACACAGGTGATGTTCAGACCTGAAAAGGCTGCTCACACAGTGGCACCTCTGGGGTTATTTCTGGGGGGAAAGAAATCAGTCAGAGCCTTTACCTTCAGCTGTTTTGCAAGTTCCTGCGAGTCCCTGAATATCAGACCGTTCTCATTGTGCTTCACCAGTTCATGTAAACTGTGAAAAAAAGCCACAAGAGGAGAACTGAGGCAAAAAGCAGCGAGTGGGACATTTACAGTGTTGCACAGTGACATCCAAAGGGACCAAACCAGGGTATCTGTGTCATTGTGGCCCCACACCTGACATCATGGAGTTAAGCAGGCAGTTTTAAACAGTTAAAGACTTCTTCTCCTTCCTATGTCAGACTAAATCTACCACAACTGTACCAAAGGGCCTCATTCTGTCTCTGTGCCACTCATCTGGACATCCATTAAAATCCAGGGCAATGATCTACTTTCAAACCAGATTTTTTTTCCACAAAGAAAATCTGTCCATGATCCATCATGAAATCTTCACAGGAGTTTATCTTCTTTTATAAAGCTACTGTTTTCCCAAAGGACCATAAATTCCAAGAATGCCCATGCATACACTCAGCCTTTCACTGAACAGATGTGTCTGTACAGAAGAAAGATTTTTTAAATTAAATATATGGTAACAATGGAATACAGGGATTTTTTAAGGGAAGTGCTTGCATTAAATGCTCCCAATTTTGCAGAAACAAGTATTAACTTTTAAACTTAAACCAACCTTGATTTCTATCTTATTTAATTTTAAAAATGGCAAAATACAGGACTCTCATTGAATTCCTGCAGTAGCTGCTGAACTGTGGCTTTATAAGAATATTGTTTTATGTGATTGCCTTGAGCTGTAACAGAAGAAGCTCTTACCATTCAAAATGTATTGCACACACAGGTAAACAGCAGCCAAACATATCCACCACCTTCATGGGCAAATCCAAACCACTGGAGGATTTATGGAGACACACCCCCAGGTCTGCTGAGCCTGAAATCCAACACAACACAGTCTGAACTCTCTGAAAGCAGCTCCTCTGTCCTCCTGCAAACCTTCCTTTTGGTGCTGCTTTGGATGGTGCAAGTGAAACTTTCAACTACCCAGACACAATTTCAAGCAATCAGGGAAAAAAATAAAGCACAGGGTTAATAATCAAAATAATCAAAATTATTTGTTTTAGAAAAATAGTGAGTGCATGTTAAATTAAAGGGGTTTTTGAAGTTTTATGTCTCTTAAAACAGCCTTTCTGCCTCTTAATCTGCTAAAAATGGGTAAGGAAAACCCCATCACAACCCCATCGGTATACACTGTGACCTCACTAGTGACCTCTCCCAGCTGAAGTCAGCTCAAACAGAGGAATTATAGTGTGATTTTAGACATTATGTTTATTATTTAAAAAGGACCAAATAAACAGTGTTTTACAGCCACATAAATTGTCAGGCTCTACCCCTGCAGAATGAAGATCACACTGAATATGTATTTTATAACTCTATTGCTCCCACTTTATGCTTCCAGCATAAGTGGGAGCAATAGCATTCCAATGACATGTTAATTTAGAATTTCAGCTACTTTTGGTTGCTCAGCCAACAACTTTTTCATTTCATTTACTGGAGTGACCCTGAAAGTAAAGCAGAACATGCACAGGCACCTGTATTTCAGCACAGCTGGAAGAAACAAAGAGTGCCAAGAACAGGCTGAAACAGCACAGCTGCTTCTTGGGAAAGCAGGGAAAAGCCAGCCAGAGGAATTCAGCAGCTTTGCTGGAATGAGTCAAATCCATGAATATCCTGTCACTAACCAGCAACATTCCTGACTATATTCTCCCAGTCTGCATCAGCCTCCTGCAACTGTGCTGAGTTGTTTCCCACACATCCTCAAGCCTTTTCCATCACCCACTGTTTACCAAGCAGAAGAGGGTAATCCTCAGCCTCCAGCCATGGTGTGCAGATCTGGATATGCCTAAAGTGCAGGTTTTGGATCAGTCCATTGTAATAATCTTTTAGAGGTCCTTTGCCTGTGTAAAACAGGAAAAAAAATGTTTTATCAAGATGACTGAAAACAGTGTGGTCTGTGAAATACAAGCTCCTGTTGGATCAGGTGCACAAACACGATACAACACTTGTGGTACCCTAAAAAGACATGAAAAATCTTCAGTTCCCTTGAAAGCAACATGCACATGGACTTCTCTTACTCAGCATTTCAATTAGTTTCCCATCAATGTAGAATCATGGAGTTTCTAAGGTTGGAAAAGCCCTCTCCAATGAAGTCCAACTGTTCCCCAGCACTGCCAGGGCCAACACTGACCCACACCCGAGTGCCACACCCACAGGGCTTTCAATTCCCCCAGGGATGGGGACCCCACCACTGCCCTGGGCAGCTGTGCCAGTGCCTGACCACCCTTCCCATGAAGGAATTCTCCCAATATCCAGTCTAAACCTCCCCTGGCACAGCTTGAGGCTGCTTCCCCTGACATTGCTTTTGCAGCATCATCTCAGCATTGACCTTAGATTGTTTTTCATGCAGAGCTGGAGCAGACAGGGAGGCTCTTCAAGGATGTGCCATAACTGGTGGAAGGTGCAATAACTCAGCTATAAACCACTGTCCTGATAACCAGACACAAGGGCAACAGCACCTCCTCTCTCCCACCAGCAACAGAAGAGTCAGCACAGAACAAAAGTGACAACAAGCCTTCTGCTGGCACTGGAAGAATTGTAACACAAACATTCTCACCTGTTATCACACACACTAAAGCTGGAAGCTTGGCTCCCTCCTCGATAAACCTCTCATAATCTGGAGAAGATAAAACATTGGTCAGAGCTGACAAAGCTCAGGGTGCTTGGCTGGAGAGCAGTGACAGTGCATTAATTATTCAGCTTTCCACTACAAGCAATTTCCTTACAAGCATGTATGAGTAACACAGCAGTAAATTCAGCAATGTTAACATTTACAGACTTCTCCAGAAATATATCAGGCTGTTTATGCATGAAGCATTTCTTCAACTGCTCCCCAATCAGTTGCTTCAATAGATCAATTTAGAATTGCAGCTGCAAAGTCTACAAGATAAGACAAAGTATTCCCTCCCTTCCCATTAGCAGATACCTGTGGAGAGTAGATGCAATAGCTCAGAAAATAAAATTGCAGTTCAGGAGCCAGTGAGAGATTTAACTCTCCCTGACAACTCCACTAATTGAATTCAGATGTTGCACTGCTGTATTTCAATTACTAATCTGAAATTAGTGCTAATTAATCAAATACAACTGCATTTTCACCTGAATACAGAAGCATTGCTCTTTAGCAAAACCCTTCTTAAGTGTCCACACCAAGACCTCTTTGAAAGTGTGAGATCAATTCCTTCATACCAACCTTCTAAAGCTCTTAAAAGGACTGAGAAGTCTTCATCCTCTGAAAGAGAAGGCTTTATTAGTAACATTCATATTTCTACCACTTTCCATTTTTGACTTTAAATAACAATTGAGATTTTCCTCACCTTCACCTACACAATTTAAACACATGTACTCAAAGGTTAAGTACATAGTCTGTACTTAAAGGTTACTATTTACTAAAATGTGCCATTAAAAATCCCCTAGTTTATTTTCAGAAATAAAAGTCCATAACCATACACAGTGTTTATTTATTTCCCTTGTTGGCAACATGACAGCCAAACCAGCTACAAATACTGGTTGTACAAATACAATTGTACAATACTTGTACAAATACAAGTACATCTTTGAAGCTATCAAGTTACAATTTTCTAGTTTCTGAAACTCAGAATTAAGTGTAAAAACTGCCCTGATTATTCAAAGATAAAAACAATCCTGCCCATGGTCACTGGCAATGGATTTGTTTCCAGTCTCTGTTCCCTTCCTCACACAGAGGGAAAAAATGTACATAATTATGTAACAAACATCATCAGAAATCATAGAATCACAAATTGGGTTGGGTTGGATGGGACCTTAAAGCTCAGCTCATCCCAGCCCCCTGCCATGGGCAGAGACACCTTCAGGGTGCAGGGTGCTCAGTAAGCAGTAAATATTTGAGTTTCTTCATCTGTTTTACACCACCATGCAAGACTGTATGTCTAGAATGAAAGCTAAAAAAAAAACAAATAGGAAACCTCTTTTAAACATTCTTAAAGTTGAGCTCTATAATTAAAATACAACTTCAAAAAAAAATTCCTTTGTAGTATTATTTAAGTTACACAACACTTAGTTTCATCATACACACCTTGTCTTCAAATTCTCCCAGGAAAACAAAGGACAAACATAACTTCAAGTGTGAGAAAGTACAAAGAGCCCTATTTGACATGGAAAATGGAAGTGATTCCCAACCTGTCCAGCTGGTGCTGCTGATGAGGAGGGCTGGCCGGCCCCTGGGCTTCTCCACGCTGCCACTGCTGCCGTCCCTCTCCGTGAAGGCCGATCTGTCGGCACCGGGACTGGCAGCTCTGTACTATGGAAACACAACTTCCTGAGCATGAGCCAGCAGCAGCAGGGAGCACTCTGCTTAACTGCCACCAATTTCCACACATTTGGCTTCAGATTTGCTGCTCGACTTGTCTAGAAACAGAATCGCTACATGACAGAAATACCAGGACAGGGCAGGCCATTTTTCCCTATTTCCTGCTGCTACAGGCACAATTCCACTTTCCAGCCAAATGTTTTCCTTCACAAGTTGAGCAGAGTCAGCCTCCCTTTCCACAGTCTGTCTCACACTTACCACAGCATGGAGGCCAACAGCCTCCATGAACTTACATGTTCTGAGCTGGGCATTTCCAAAAAACCCCACCATGCACATGAAATCATGTGGATTTCACTTCTTTTGCAAGCCTTAGTTTGGTGAAGTCAGCTCCCTGGTACATGTGCTGCAGGTGACATCCTGCACTGCCAGAGGGAAGTGTTTAACCCTTGGACCAAGATCCTGAAGGCTCTGCACAGTAATTAAGGAAGGAATGCTATTAAGGAAGCACCCAAGCACTGCAGTGTGGGTCAGTGGGAAGCAGACACCTGCAGAGCTCCACCCCAGACACTCACCACAGATTGCCTCAGTGCTCATGCCAACTTCTTCAGAAACAAAACACTCCTACTACTTGTGTTACCACAGCTCAATCATCTCACTTCTTCTGGCCTCTCCTAGTGACAACTAAGGCACCTCAGTGCCCCCTGTGCCTGCTGGGGGTCAGAATACCCCCCACAAGTATTTTGGTAACTCAAGTGCCACAGCTCCACGTGCCCTGGTTAAGGACTGCAGGGCAGCTGCACTCGCACACACCGTGGTTTGAAGGGCTCGTAGTCCTTGGCAAGTTTCATGAACAAGTCGTGCTGCAGGTCTAAAGGTGTTTCCTTAAAATAAGATGCTGGCTTGTCATACAACGTTACAGCCCTGGCAGGAAAGAAATGTGCAGGTGAAATAAGATACAGAGGTAACAACATGCACATGGTACAGCGGCAGGCTGCAACTGTGTAACCAGAGAAAAATTAACTAAATCAACACAGCAAAGTAATTCATTTTTTGACTCTTCCTGTATTCCTGAAGTTTACTGGAACACACCAAGGTGGGCACAAGTAACAAAGAACCCCCTTCCTGTGTGCTTATTTCAGGGGTGAAATGCACCTGGTAAGAACTGCAGACATCACTGTCCTGATTTTCAAACTTACTCTGTTACTGCCCCTGAGTAACTCTGATCTTGAAGCCCTCAAGATAAGCTGGCAGGCCAGAGTAATTGTTCAAATCCCAGTGATACCTGTCCCTCTCTGGCTCCACAGGCAACCTGCAGCAAATTTCCATGGCTCCTGGACTGCCACCTCAGTCAGTGGGGTGTTAGTTTAGAAGGATGATGAAGATTCCTGAATGCCCACGCTACACTGGCCCATCACAAAACTGAGCTGATGTGTTCCAGTGGTGATGGATGAGCTCAGGAGAGCTGCTTTCCTAAGATCCCTCTGAATCCTGAATCCTCAGGGATCTGTTCTGGCATTTACTTAGCACACACACACTAAATTGAGGCACATGACTTACTTTATCTTGAAATTCACCCAGAGATCTTTCTTCATGGCATCAGTGACACACAGGTTATAGTCAGACAAGCGCCCAAAAAGCTTTTCATACCTGACAAAAATGGAATATCAGTCAGAAACCACAGGCAGGCAATTGCAGCAACTGCTCCCAGTGCCCATGCTTGATGAAAGCCAAACAAAACCCAAAGAAACCCAACTGCCCTCAGAACTGAAATTTGATTGCCAATTTTTGATGGGCTCCTACTCTCCAAAGCCTTTAAAGCCTTTAACTACACATAAACCAATTATATCCAGCAAGGAGCTGTTCAAAGAAGAGCTGGAGTGTAAAGCAGCATTAGAGAATATAAACCCAGGACATATAAAGGAATTCCAATAACAAGATCAACATTTGCATAGGTAGGTAAAAGCAACCTGCCTAATTCCTGCAACCCCCTCCCAGTGTTCAACAAAGCAGTTGCAGAACAGAAACCAGTTTCACCCAGCAAAGCCCAGAAACCCCTCCCTGTGCCAATTCTATCCTCCCCACTGGCCTCCATTCTGAATTCACCAAGGCACATCATTTATAAAGAGCAGGAATGACTGCACAAACCATTTTGCAATCAGGACCAGTGGGTGGCTCCTCCCGTGACTCAGGCTCATGATGGTGTACCCATAGTTGTGCCAATCAATGATGAGTTTGCTCCCCCACCACAGCCCTGCCACCCAGGCAACAGCTATACTGGGTAAGCCTGGGGGGTTCTGCTCAAAAACAAAACCAAAATAGCATCAGGCTGTGACCAAGTGACAAACACAAAGCAACTACCAGAAACAAAAAATCAAATGGAAGTTGCATCACCTTAAAGGAGCTTCATGAACAGAGACTGTTTGTATTCACTTGTGAACACTGGCAGGTACCTCAAATTTAACCTTGGATCAAGACCAAAATTCCCCTCCATTAAACACACCAACATTTCCAGTAAGATTTATTCTTTACTGCTACCCATGGCAATGAAGTTTGAAAGCACAACAACTAATGGGAAGAGAAAACATGACTTGTTAACAGACCAATCAAAGCTTAGAGCCAAAAAATACCTGGATACAGGTTTACACCACTGATGAGGCCAGCTCAGCTCTGAAATAATTAGAACAATGTCTGAGATGGCTAAAACCAGCCTGTAATGTAGCACTATTTATTTGTACTGAAATTAGTCCCAACACAAAACATACCTGAAGAAGAATATAGGATGGCTGATCCATCCTCAGCAACGTGTACAGTAACTGCACCGACTGCACGAGCACCTTCAGGACATACTGCAACAGCTTTGGCCCCACTGCAAAGTGACAGAAAAACTGGTAAGAGTATTACAGCTCTCCCCACAGAAATGTGAACATCAGAACCAGCCAGCTCTGCAGAGACACTGTCAGAATAACATGAAAATGGACACATTTCACCAATGATCTGGGTAAGTGATTCAGTGCACCCTCAGCAAATTTGGAGATGGCACCAAGCTGGGTGAGAGTGTCAATGTGCTTGAGGGTAGGAAGGCTCTGCAGAGGGATCTGGACAGGCTGGATCACTCCAAGGCAGACCCTGAGGGGCTGGAGTCTGTCCAGGGAAGGGAACAGAGCTGGGGAAGGGGCTGGAGCACCAGGAGAGGCTGAGGGAGCTGGGAAAGGGGCTCAGCCTGGAGAAAAGGAGGCTCAGGGGGACCTTGTGGCTCTGCACAACTCCTGACAGGAGGGGACAGCCAGGGGGGTCGGGCTCTGCTCCCAGGGAACAGGGACAAGAAGAGAGGGAACAGCCCCAAGCTGTGCCAAATGTTTCCAATATCCAACCTAAACTTCCTAAACCAGGAGGTTTAGGTTGGATATTGGAAACATTTCTTCATGGAAGGGGTGGTCAGGCAGTGGCACAGCTGCACAGGGCAGTGGTGGGGTCCCCATCCCTAGAGGGATTTAAAAGTGGATGTAGCACTTGGGGACATGCAGTGGTGGCCTTGGCAGTGCTGGGGGAATGGTTAAACTCAATGTTCTTAGACAGCTTTTCCAACCTTTGTGATTTTATGACTACTATAAAGCTATGTAAAAATCTCCTCATCCCTACAAATTCTCATTCTGTATTTTGTATGGAAAGAAATCCCACACTCAATGAATGGTTTGGGCTGGAAGGGACCTTAAGGCTCATCTCATTCCACCCCCTGCCACGGGCAGGGCCACCTGCCACTGTCCCAGGTGGCTCCAAACCCATCCACCCTGGCCTTGGACACTGCCAGGGATCCAGGGGCAGCCACAGCTGCTCTGGGCAACAGGGCTAAACACAAGGTGGGGGAGAAAGAGGTAGAATGGAAATCACTTCCACATTTCACTGTGCATGTCAACAGCACCAGCGTGCCGGCAGGTGTTTACCCCCAGCGGCTCCTGTGTAAAGAGAAAGGCAGACAAGGGTGCGGAGCTGTGCGTGCGGCGGGGCTGGACCCGCACACGCTGCGGGCTCTTTATGGTCCCCGGTTCCCCCCGTTCCTCGGCTCCCCGGCCCGGCCCGCACGCACCTCGCAGCCCGCTCAGCTCCGCCACGGGCACCAGCCGGATATTCTCGCAGCGCAGCACGTCCCGGTGCGGCCGGGTCTCTGCGGGGGAGAGCGCGGTCAGCGGCGCGGCCGCCCCGCCCGGCCCCGCGGCCCCGGCCGCCCCTCACTCACGGAGGTAGCCCAGCAGAGCGACCTCGCGCCCGTGCCGGGCCAGCGCCAACGCGTGGTACTGCATCCGCGGGCTGCGGCCCAGGTCCCCCAGCACGGCCACGCACACCCGGCCCCCGCCGCCCGCCCGCCGCCGCCGCCACAGCAGCAGGAGCAGCAGAGCCGCCACCGCGCCCGTCCCCGCCGCCCACAGCCCCGGCCACGGCGCCGCCATCTTGGAGCGCCGCAAGGCGGGAAAGGCGCGTCCCGCGCGCCCCCTGGCGGCTCGGAGGTGCCGCACCCTGAGGGGACCCGGGCAGGCCGCGGAACCGGCAATTACCGAGAGAACGGTTAATTAATTACGAGAGAACGCAATTACCGAGAGAATGGTTAATTAATTACGAGAGAACGCAATTACCGAGAGAATGGTTAATTAATTACGGCATAGAGGGGGCTTAACTAATTACACTGGACACTCGTCCGCACTGTGGGGTTTCCTGGTAAATTTTAGAGCATCTCGAAGTCAGGGGTGATTTCAGTGCAGCCCCATTACCATCCAATGCGTGTGCTTTTCCTTAGTTTGAATTCAGCTAAATTCTAACTACTTATTCTCTGGATCTGAGTTAATACTCTGCATATTTCTGCATATTTCTGTGCTATCCCTCACTTTGTTGTCTCAATCCCTGATCCTACTAGGTACTAAATCCTTTCAACATCTGCATCCCTCTGGTTTCTCATGTGTACCTAATAAACAATTTCCACCTATTCAGGGTGGAAAATAGGTGATCCACCTATTAGGTGGATCAGCTTGCTGATCCCCGTTTTCTGGTGGAAATACAGAACAAACAGAAGCCTGCCGACAGAAACATTTGCCATGTTACCTTGGCACCATGGAAGTGACTGAATACCATGTTGAAGAAATCATTAAATTGTACAGAAGTTTAAAACTAAGTCAGTTGTACTGGTCAAGAATCCAACAGGATTGTCACGGAATGCAGAGAAAAATGGTATTTCTTCACTACTAACAGGGATAAAGACATAAATTAAGGATGTTGGTGACCAGGGACAAGACCCAAAGGAACGGCTGGAGCTGTGCCAGGGCAGGTTTAGGTTGGATATCAGGAAAGGTTCTTCCCCCAGAGGGTGCTGGGCACTGCCCAGGCTCCCCAGGGAATGGGCACGGCCCCGAGGCTGCCAGAGCTCCAGGAGTGCTTGGACAATGCCAGGCACAGGGTGGGATTGCTGGGGTGTCTGTGCAGGGCCAGGAGCTGGGCTGGATGATCCCTGTGAGACTCTTCCCAACCAGGAAATGTCCCAATTCCACGATTCTCTCTGCAGACCCTTGTGGCCCCCCATCTGAATGGTATCCTGCTGTTCCAGTTACGTTTCTTTGCCCCCTTTGACAAAGGCAGATGTCAGATGTTGCATTTCCAGTGTAACTCTCCATATTGCCAAACAGCACTAGGTGGTAACAATGAAACCATTGTTCCCTTTTAAAACATATAACTAATTTCAGGTGTGGGCAGACTGGTTCCACAACAAAATAAAGCCTGGAATGTTTGCTCAAAGATTCTGATTGGAATGCGTATTTTTCTACTGACAAAGCATGGAATCATAGAATCTCCTGAGTGGGAAGGGACCCGCAGGGATCATCCAGCCCAGCTCCTGGCCCTGCACAGACACCCCAACAATCCCACCCTGGGCATCCCTGGCAGCACTGTCCAAACACTCCTGGAGCTCTGGCAGCCTCGGGCCGTGCCCATTCCCTGGGGATCCAAGTTTTCCCACATCCCCTCCTGCTGTTACACAGCTGCTGTGGCACACACACATGCATTCCAACCTGTGGGAGGTCTGATCTTGTGGGAATCCCTCATTTCAGTCCCTCCTATCTCACCCGACAGCTCCTTGCCCTGAACCATTTCAATGCAAAATGCAAATTGCTTTTCTGTTTACTTCCTTGAATAAAGTGTAGATATGCTGGCTGCAATGGAATGAGGGACTGCTGGATTTTTGCAGGCTATCAGGCATAACACCCCGAATCCATACAGCTGTATTTTCTGGCAGGTTATCAAAGCACTTAAAATTACAAGTGTTTCAGCTTTAGGGATGTGGTGACTTTTAGTTTATGAAGGTAGAGTTGCAACAAAAGTCCTTTCGACCTATGTAATCCTCAGAGCACTTAGCTGGAGAAAAATAAATAAGGCGTAGTCACCGCTTCTGGCTGAGGCTCTGAGAACAGGCATGCACTTGAGAGAAATGCATTTTCAGAGACTACTGATCTCTGCCCGGAGAATTTTTCATATGTATTGAATAGCAGTTCTGTTTTACAAAAGCCTTTTCCTGTCTCTTCTTCCTGACCATTTCAGAAAGCTTGGAAATGCTGTCTGCACTTGCCCTAGAAGTAGTCTGTTTAAATTCCATCCCCAGTCCTCCTGCCCTCAATGGACTGCTGTGAGTGCAATAAACAGAGACAGCGCAGCCAAAATCCTCTCACAAATGGAACTTCTCTCATCCCTCAACCCAGACGTCTCCAATTCAAATGTCTCAAGCAAATCTCATGACAGCCTGCTGCTATCCTGGTTACTCTTATAGTCATGTGATATATGTAGTTAAAACATTTTAAAACCCACTTATTTTCTTTTTATTTTTTTCTTTTTTTTTTTTTTTTAACTGGCACTGAAAAAATAACATGGAATATCCCAATAACAAATATTTGCACCAATCACACCTGCACTGCGGGGTACTCCCAAGGGCTCCAAGCACTGGCACTGTGCTACATCATGAGGGATAAATGATGGCCATTTTTAACAGCAAGGCAATTTGCTTCTGGTGTTTATTCTCTTTTTGCTCCATTTCTAAAGCACAACCCCTGCCACAGTGGAGATGAAAGGAGCTGGCTGCAGAATAGCCTCAATTTGGAAGCTATTCCAGGTGGCCCGAAATGCCACTGCAGGTGGCCCAGCACTGAGCCCAGGGCTGGTCTGAGGCTACTGGGACACCCCTGGCCTTTGCCTTGGAGATGAAAAACCTGTGGTGTTTGAAGGGAGGACTGGCCCTAAGGTTCCTCTAACAATCCCCATGCTCTAAAATACTAAATTAATGTTATTGTTCAGTACCTGCACCTGCTTTACCTCATCTAATGTCAGCTGTTTCCCATAAACTTTTCACCAAGCCTTCCAACCTTCCTGTCAGAAGGGAAAATGGCACAGGATCGGAGAGTCAATGAAGAGTTTGGATTGCAAAGGACCTTAAAGATAATCTCGTTCCAAACCACTGCATGAAAAGACACTTTTAATGCTCCTTTTTCCTCAAGCACTCCAAACTCTGCACCCTTCTTGCAGTTGCTCCCTTTTAACCTTACCAGCTGCTTTTTATCTGCTTTATTCATTTTCTCCTCACCCAAAAAATCCCTGAGGAAGGAGTGAAGGTAAAAGAAGTGACCTAGGAAATTTTTACATAACTTCCCAAAGACAGTTTCCCCTGAATGGTTTGTATTGGCGTAGACAGCTTTTCAGGCAGGTACAGGTTTAGGTTATAGAAATACATTTTTTATTCCTCCCAGGGAATAGAAGAGGAAGAAGGGAGATAATCAGGAAAAGCAAAGCCAGTCTGGTTATCTGCCATATGGCTGATAACCCCAGGGAAATTCAAATTAGTAAAAGTTTTTTTCACAGCACAAAATTTTCAAATTGCAGGAAAAGGACAAAATACTTCCTAATTGTGGTCATGCCCAAATTTTCAGAGCTGGACTGAACTTGAGGCTCAAGACAGCAGAATATCTGCCTTATATTCCAATATATAATTGGAATTAGTATTAGATCTAGACATCAGCATGCACATTCCCCTCATGATATTCACTCTGATAACAGAAAAAAACACACACTGGCTGACCTCCACTGAGTGGATGAAACAGAGATATTCTGACTTAGAGCCTGGCTTAGACTAAGACTTCAGTTGGGGCTGGGGTTGTGTCTTCATACCAAAGCTCAGTGTGGTCACAAGGTGTTTTCCCAGCCCCCACACACACATGTACTTTAGTCCCTGCATTTTGGGGACATGAATGTGGTTGTGACACAACCTGGAATGGAGACTGGTTATCTTTAACAGCAGGTAGTTATCTCAATTAGTGGGGAAATCATGTGTCACTGCAAAACAAACACTGGAATTCTGGCAATGCCACCCTTTCCTCTGAGCAGTCCTGGAAAAACAAGTCCCTTGTACTCCACTTATACTTAATATTAATTAGGTGGAAGGAACTGCTTTAGAGGGGAAAGTAAACTGAAAAGCAAAGGCACTATATGGAGAGACTATTCCTTTTTCAAATACTGCTTTGTTTTTCATTCCAGTTTGGAAGAGGTTTCTGCTCCCTGTGGATTTCCAAAGGTGACTTTTGGCCCGTGGATTCTACACTGCATGTTGTGATTCCAGGCTCTCTTGTAAGCCATGGAAAAGATAGGTGAGTTTGGGAACTGGGTGTAAGCCTCCCAGTGGAACCCTTAGTACGTGAAGATCTCTGTGAAAAGGTGAAGCTGTTTGAGCAAAAGACCAAGCACAAACTTGAGTGCTCTACTCATGCTTGATGTAGAGCTGAGTTTAGACCATGAAAACCACCTTTAGGCCACCCTGGAGTTCCACTGGACAGCTTGTTTCCAGCTGGAAACACAAGCAGGACACGTGCAGTTCTCCATGGCTGAATAAAACCGGAGGCATAATAACCCATTAGCTAAGATCTTTTAATGCACTGGCTTGTCTTAAGGGAGTTTTCTGGTTCATTTGTGACATGAAACTCCATTTTCCCACCTGCAAGACACCTGAGAGAGCAGCACATTTATTTACCTGAACCAGGTGTGCTTATCCTGGGAAAGCTGAGGCATAACCCACTGGCTATGGAAACACTGGGTTCTCCTCCTGCAGTACAGCCCCGGTGCCCAGAGCACAGGGGTGGTTCCTGTCCTTGCACCACCTCATTTATGGAGTCAAGGCCTGAACAGAGCTGGGGAGGGACGTTGACAATGTGATAAGGCAAGGGGAATGCTGTGTGTCCAAGACCCCCCATTCCCACCAGAAGAGAATGTGGCCTGTGGAGAACCTGCTCCGTGTCTGAGGTGGGCAAAGCCACTGCTGCAAGTGACCCACAGGCTGAGAGTGGAGGAATTTATCTCCTTGAATACCTCAGTCCTCAAATGCCTTAGCAAAGAGTTTTGCTACCATGGGCAAACATGGACATAATTACCACTCGTTGAGTAAACCAAGCTGCTGCCTGCCCTCTCTCTGAGCAGGCTGAGTGCCACTATCACCCCATTAAATTCCACTCCAGCAGTATAAACACTGATAAAAAATGTGGTGATAGGACAAGGGGAATGGCTTCCCACTGCCAGAGGGCAGGGATGGATGGGATATTGGGAAGGAATTGTTCCCTGGGAGGGTGGGCAGGCCCTGGCACAGGGTGCCCAGAGCAGCTGTGGCTGCCCCTGGATCCCTGGCAGTGCCCAAGGCCAGGCTGGATGGGGCTTGGAGCACTCTGGGATAATGGAAGGTGTCCCTGCCCATGGCAGGGGTGGAACTGGATGAGTTTTAAGGTCCCTTCTAACACAAAACAGTCCATGATTCTGAAAGTTAGATTCACTGAAGTTAGATTCAGGATAACCCACAGCTGCCTCAATGTACCATCATTCCCTCAGTGTAGTTATTTTTCCCTTCTGGAAAACAGACACAGTCTTTATCCTCCGAGAGGGGTTGATGGATCTGCAGTGGCTGTAAGAGCCGTAGGGGCTGTGCTGTCTGTGACAGTGA